>JAUUEB010476624.1:0-11325 GCA_032362205.1 Clione limacina | reverse complement strand
CCATTCCCCCTCCGCCCTTACTCAAGGTGACGTAAATTCTGTAGCGTCACGGCTGGACTGAGGAAGAAATTTTAGTGTTGCAGTAAAATGAAATTCACAGTCTGTCCGTGTGTGGGAGATGAGGCTCACATGTGAACCGTCAAACGGCAATTGTGAGGCTGCACTCTGTTCCCGGTATTGAGATATATAGCGTTTTTGTACATACGGGGAGAAACCGATGAGAACGAATGAGAAAGCAATGTGAAGTTGTACAAAATGTGGGCCCACTCTGTTTCGACCCTAATGAAACAAAGTAGGTAGGAAATCCACAAAGAGTCCAGAAAACATAACTAATGATATAGAGAGACAATTCTGTCTTCGTAGAGGACTCAGGGGTTACTGAAAAAAGATTATAACGGGCAACGAGAGAACAATGCTAAGAGTTCACAAAAAGCAATATATAGTCAAACAGAAATAAACAATCAGAAAAAGTTCACAGAAAGCAAGCAATGTGTAAACAAAATTGAGATAAACACTCAATAAGAGTTCACAGAAATCGAAAGTAAGGGAAATAATCCAGAAAAAGCGGCGCTGACCGAGACGTTGAGCCAAACAGCAAGGTCTGGGATCTGAGGAGAATGCACTGGCCCAACCATACTTCCAATATCCAAAACTATACGTTTGTCTGATTACATTTGCAGAGGAAAGCGGCCTTTATAATCGATGCCGGGCAATTCATATAAAAACTAGAAATGGAAGAAGAAGTATCTATATGACACTGATTAATCGGATTGAGTAAAGTATATATTGTTCTACTTTCATTCATGCCATTTTTGTCGGTCATAACTAATACACGTTTTGCTTTGTGATGAAATAACATGTTTACGATAATTAACTCAGAAGCCTTTCTGTACACACGACATTCACTGAAGTTTAACAGATGAACAATATTGTCAAGTTTTATAAAGGTTGTCAGTCCAGTTTTAGTATAAAACTATATAACCTTTAGAAAACAAGCAATTAAAAGTTGTTAAAGCATACATCACCATAAATGTTGATCTTACTGTAAAAGAGAAAAAACAATACGAATACAAATCAGCAAATCATGATATCAAGAACGACTTTTGTGCACTAGGAATTTACTAAGTTTCAGATAATCAAACAAAAAACAATGTCTGCTATTTCTTTGAAATACATGTAAGATTCATAAAGTGAGTCAATGATCATCATACAAGTTTGTGTCTGTTGAGTTAACTATTTGCATAGCTCTTGAATTCTGATAAAGCGATCTCAATGCTGCTTTGGTTACCATTATGTATTCAAACCTATTATCCTTCATTCAAATAGTCACCACATGTTATGTTTATATTTAACATTCCGTCTACACCAATGTTGCTCACTTCTATTTTTCATAAATTGTCGATAACTTTAACATTGAGTGATCGTGTACAGTTTATGTTCCTTTATATTTTGTATTTCTTATTTTTGGGGAATGTTTATTCTTCTTAACCTAAGTGTACCATGCATGTATTCATATTCGTTGGCTACGTACATCCAATGCTGATAGTAGATGTTTATTTAAAGTTACTTACATCAAATTCGACAGTTAAAAAACAATATACGTCGAGAAGAAATTTAAGTGTATATTTTTAAGCGATCTTCCTAGTAATCGAATTTGAAGTCTCAATGTATTGGTTTAATATATATGAATACTAATGCTGCTTGCACTGGAGGTATTCAATGTTCTAGACAGTGTGGGTGAAGTACAGTGAAGACTTAAAAACAACATATTATCTTGTAAAGGCAAAAAAGCAATATGTTTCTATATACCATGAAAGGAGGTAGAGTGTTTAACCGGAAGCACCAATACTATTTCCAAAAGGTCTCTCGTAAAATTGCAAATACATTAAGACGTGTGAGATCTCACAGAAAACATGAAGTAGTTATTTGGTTTAGTGAGAGCTATGCAATGATAAACTACACCTAGATAACGATGAAACACTTAGAATAAAGTATTATTTGTAATGTACCTTGCTACTCTACTCTACAATTAAAACAACAGGCGCGTGGCCAGTATTTTAAAATGAGGGTACAACCTTTGATGTTATTAAATAAATGGCGGCGAAGCGGGAAAATCTTTTGAGGTTGTATTCAATAAAATTACATATCGATAAGATTGTCTCATATAGTTCTACGCCTTCTATATAGTCTCTATAGAAACAGTTTAATTATCCTAAATTGCCAATGCCCTAACACCGATAAGGAGGTAATCAAGAAGAACAAAGACACCGATAGAAACAAACTAACCAACAGAGCAAAACCAGCGTTCGATAATCTATTAATCTTAACGATATTTTGTTTCATATATTTTCCTAAAAAAGTATATTTTATAATAAAACATGAATACATTTAGTGACTAAAAAATCATTCATGTTAAAAGATACTTTTCAGCTCAATACATTTCAGTAACATATTTTCTAATGATAAATTCACTTCTGCATTGTGGTTTATCTGTATAAATAACAGCTGTTCATGACAGCATACTTTCTTGCGTGACCTTTGTACAAGTCAATGGAGCTTGACTTATTGGACAATTGTTATTTGTAGGGTGGTCTATCACTATATTGCATTCAACAAAACCATGCAATTCGTTTAAGGGATATGCAAATGAGTATTCACTTATGAAAATAAGTAATTTTAATTATTGAACCACGGGCCATGGCCAATGTACGCTTCAATTTATCTTTAAAAAGTGTGACGACAATACATTGTCACATACACGTTCTCAGGAACCTAAAAAAACACTAATACCTACATTTGTAATGGTTACCTGAGTCATACAGGGTTCATGTAAATGAATATTCCTTCATGAAAGGCAGTTATTAAAACACATACACTCACTTGAATGACCCCTGTAAGAGCCAAATAACCATAATCGTTTGGGGAGACTCCTATATATTTATAACCTACTCTTTGGAATCTAAAACAACTAAGATGTATTCAATGTTGATTAATAAAGGACGTAAAGGCTTTTTTATGTATTACTACATATTATTATATTCGCTGAGCACCTAGATAAAAACGCATTTTACTCACGAACAAGTAACTCAAAGTCATTTAAGTTGTGTTTATCTGATTTAGACGTGTCCTAGAAACCATTATTTTGGTGCTGAATAATGAGATACGACAAATTTGAATTCGACCTTAGCAGTGCTGATATGGATTTTTTATAACGTCAGTGACAAGATTGACCTGATAAGTCGAACCGATTTGCTCTCAGATTGGGTCCTATTCCTTAAACTATGAATCTCCTTCAAAATTGGCTTTGTTTGAAAGACACTGTTGACAACATATAATTGGACACAATGCTCTTAGTTACAAGATAACTACTAAATTGATCAGCTACAAACATATTATTTGAAGGATGTCACGCTTCCAAGGCAAGGTCACAACCTTAATAAAAACTAAGTGCCGGGCTATTTTCTTTATACATTAAGATACAGAAAGTAGATATATGGTAAAGAAAACATGCAGTGACTACCGCGGGCTATAAAGTACTAAAAAACAAAATTCTCCAAATTTGCAACATAAACATTTTACTTTACAAACCCAAAAGAATGATAATAATAATAATAATAATAATGACATTTAAATACCGCTAATCTGTCCGCTAGTGGCTCCAGGCGGTTTACAATTCTAAACATGTAAATAAAAGTATTAAAAACATATACATAAAATATACATGAACAAAAATGAGGCTCTTTCTGGGATAAAAAGATAGACAAGAACCAATGTGCATGGTCAAAAATCATAGCTTAATCAAAATATAGTTTGAAATAATGTGTCTTTAGTTTACTTTTGAAAACTGTAACTAGCGCAAGGACGGTAGTCTGATAACATAGGCTACCAGACACGGAATCAACAGGTTTAGACCCGCTATGTTTTAACGTACTAACGTAATAATAATAATTATTATTACGTTATTTTTTAAACCGACCCCGCATTCCCGGAAACAATTATTGTTTCCGGGAATGCGGGGTTGGTTTAAAAAAGACTCAACTGATCATGTATAGATACATATTAACTATGCAAATGTTCATGATGTCATTTCATATCAAGGATGAAGTCCACATACTGTCAACACTGTCTGGCCTTGCAAGTTGCGTCGTTGTTTGGGAGTTGAAAAACAAACCCTGGAATGTGACAGTCACATTGTCTCTGCATCGTGACATAGCCTCTCTTCACCCTATTCACAACTTTGACAAATAAAAAGTTAAATGTAGACCAAAGTTTACGTTTTACCATTGATGTACGATTCACAGGTATGAGTCAACACAGCAGCTCACTCACACACGTTGTGCATTCGAAACAGATGATGTGAATGAAATCAGTAATATGATATGTCAAGAAAGAAGCAATATATTATCACATAGCTCGTAGAACTGTGTTTGAATTCAACGGAATAAAAATAGAGTCACGAACGGATAAGTGCTGCATGGACAGTTATGGTGCTTTAATTGGCCCGGGAGCATACCTTAAGGCCATAAAAGACACAAGTACAGAATGATTTCTTTACAGCAAACCAAAGACAATGAATCAGGAATGCATTATGAGCAAATACTCATGTAACAAAACAGAGAAGAAACGCACCAATAGCTTATAACAAAGCACTGTTAGGCAACTGATTAGACAGTGATGGCTAAATAAATCGAATCAGTATGTGCCTTTTAATGTGAATCTGGCCTCAGTAGACCCCTCGCGACAAATCAATACAATCGCCCATTAAGTAAGCCTTAATAAAACATGAAACATTGACGAAGATTTGTATTGCATCATTGTTTTGATAGTGTCGTCAATGGAAGTGGTTGAACAAGTTGTAAAAGTTGCCCAGTTGGGACGATTGCGCCGTTATAACTATCACAAGGTTGTGATTAATAGGGTCAACTCTTGGCGAGGCACGAAGGAAAGCTCACTTTTATCAAATGTATCACCTAATTAGCTAGGTCTCGTTCGTACGCACGCACTAGCGGCAAAGATCTAATATTGACTTATCTGGAAGTCAAAGTAACTCCCATGGTTGTACGATGCTTAATTGTCGTTAAGTGGCTTTCAAAACAAGACTCTGGTGTGATTCGCTTGTTTCACTTAGCATGGTAACGACGACAGTTGTTCGCCTCCATAAACTAAGGGCTAAATTATATTGCAGTTGAAAAATAACTGAGGCCAATAACGAAAAAATAATATTTTAAACCCTCATACACTATCAAGTATAAAAACGCGCGCAACCAAAATTAGTCATAACACCAGACCGTTAATGTAAAGAACACTTAACGATACGGTGTTTCGGTTTCACTTTTAACGACTATGTTTTAACAATGACTTTTGCGAGAAAACAGCTAGCTAGTAATTTACCAAGAATCCCTTACAGACAATCGTGTCTACACGAGATATAATATGTACCTGTCAATCAACACAACACGCCTAGATTAACAGAGATATCGACAAACAAAGCCCTACTTTAGCTGTACTCAAAAGGTGTGAAAGACTTTGCAGTAAGCAGTGCGTTAAAATAATTATTATGACTCAGATAGTAGCTGATAAATCAAATAAACAACGAGACAATAATAATTGAAATAATATAAGAATTACATTTTTTCGGTAAAATATGTTATCAACAGCAAAAATATTAGAAAATACATGTATTTATTACTTAATAGCTATAAAAAACATGTTAAAAAGACAGTAGAATATACACCCCTGCAAAAATGTTTTAAATCAACCAGATGGATCCCTTTGTCAACTTTCAACAACCAAGGGATCTGTAATGTGCAAAACGTACACTCTGGACCTATATATTAATAAATCCGTATCCGATAGTAATAGTATATCATTAGTAAAGGGTTCTTGATCTTGCCCACCCAGCAGGATCTAGAAAACATGACACTTGATGATATCTGAAAATAAGCCACGCAGGAAATTAACTTAGCTAATTTAAAAAGATTGACCTCTTGATACGGACAGCTATCGTCGTGGTGTTAAAGCAGTTCGATAATTCAAAATCAGCCAACGTAAACAGTTTACAGGGTTGACTTCAGGCGAGCTTTGGGCGATCCAACGAAACAAACAAATGATTACTGGTCGCATACTGTCTACTTGTTCGTAACGATGAAAGGACACATTGTCATTGAGTTCTCTACATAGCGGCCAAATTTCCAAAATCAAAATTCCTTTATATAAAAATTATATACTATAAATACAGTATAACTTTTATAGTGTAAATTATAAATTTAAAAAAAAGGATTAAATCCGTTGTTTAAGGACTGAATGGCAGCTATGTTCTCATCTACTGTGTATAGTAGTCCTTGCTGTACATATAATAATCCCAGTCTATAGCTACTAGAGGTTGTTGGCATGAGTTAACAACCTTGATGGTAAACAGTCAAGTGGAGGACGGGAATGTAGCGGCCACGAGACATACAGCTTGTCACTCCAGTCAGTTAACGAGGAAGTGTCGAGCTGCTCAAATCTAAACACAGTTGACAGAGTTAATATATTCGGATGTGTCTGTTCTGTACACATGTCATCGATGTCACTGTCAGTTACAAAAATTAATAAAAGTGTATCAGATTTGTTTACCAAACTACAGGTGGTATTATTATAATATGAACTTTGAAACCGACAGAGAGGTGGTTGTTTGGAGGAGTGATTAGCATACCTCGACCACAATTTGACTTCACAAGCCACAGTTATTTAGTCATTGCAGAATAAAAGACCAATACATAATATCATAATCTTCACAATACCAAGACATGGAAATCACTGCAGACGGGGGTGCGGACCGAATGAAAGCCACACTGCAAACCCGTTTTGGATTCTTCTCGGACTCTCAAAGCGCACTCGATAGCCTTGTTTTGGTTGCGTCTACATAACTCTAATCAACTCTTAAAACTACTTCACATAGATACAGGTATCTGTTTTCTACAGGTACTTCCATGGCATATACAGGAGCTGTATGAAACAAGTTAAAAATAACGAGTGAGGAGAAGTTTCATGTTCAGAGAACACAGACATGAATCTATTAAATCAGCAATACACACACACCGAGGAGCCAGCAGCATAGTTGGTAGAGTATTAGCTATCAAGCGGTGTGGAGTCAGAGGTTTTGGTTAGAGTCTGGAAAAAGTGACTGACTCTTGAGATGAAATATATTGCCATAGAAAAATAAGTTGCTAATAAAAAAAAATGATCCTGATACAGAACTATTAAATTTTGATTTCTTGCTAATTTTTCCAAGGCTTGGGTAGAAATCTGGGAAGGTATGAGAAGTCGAAACTTTTTTTTTACCTGAGTTGGTTTGGACAACTTGTACAGCGAGTCAATATATTTTTACGGACTCTATACTTAATAATTGAAGTTACAACACTTTTTTATGACCCTTATGCTAAGACCTGTTTTCCACACATTCTATGATTTCATTGATACTCATATCACCTGTTAATTAGTACACCTATCTCATAAAATCCTGAAAACCGATTTTTCTAAATTGAGGATAATTTGAAAGATTTCAAATGAAGAACAGAAAATTAACCAGCCAACTTCAAAACATCTACTTTGTAAAATGAAACACACCAAAAGAACAGATCTTGTATCATAGCAGTAGCAAAGTGAGTAGTTTGACCACTGATATCTAAAAAGCCTTTCAGATAGTTTCCCTTCACAGTGATGCTTATTGAGAAAACAGATATGAGAACTGAGAACCATCAGCAACCCTGGATATTATCAAAGCAATGGCTGCGAAGTGGCCTTATCTTTTGAAATTGGTTAAAAATATGCAAATTTAGAGCAATCAATGGCCGCGAAATGCCGGAAATTTTTGTGATCTCAAATAGCATGGGGAGATTACCCCCCCCCCCCCCTGGTCATTGTACAGAAGAGATGAAAGCAACGTTGGAACCTTTTCTGTCTGCAATGAATTTGACAACTTTTGAAATTGATTGTTAATTTAACATCACGATACAAAATCTATATATCAGGTTTATCAATTTAATTGACAGTACACAAATAGGGTCATTGATCAACCTAGGGTCAGGAGAGATGAACAAACCAGGTTACCCACTGAATTTTTAAGTAGCAACACAAATTAGGTCATTGATCTATGCAATTGATGAATTTACACCACAACAATTTTATATATAAGAGATAATTGTTAATTCAAAAATTTGAATCATCTTAGTTTTCTTATCATCTACCTGACATTTCTTTACGCTCTTTAAAATTATGCGCAGTAAGGAACTTATACACTACAGGACACACTCGTAAGAGTCCCCAAAATTATTTTTTTCACTCCCTCAAAGAAAGCAAATAATGCCATAACAATGAAGTTTTAAATCTAATAAAAACAGAAACAGCGTCTCAAAAATGAAGATCTAAAATCTCAATATGGTTGATTCAAAAGTATGCAAATGAAGCAATAATCCATGTCCTGTGACAGCCACGCCACATAATTGGTCATGGTCAGTGAACACAGTTCAGCTATTGCCAGGTTTAAATATATATTATATACCTACCCCATGTGACTTTTGCACACATTATATCTTCACCCCCCCCCCCCTCTTGTACTTGTATTTACTTTCCGGAACCAATAATTTGAGTATCCTCCACAAATCGAGAGTTTCAATTAACCAAACAGAAATTAACATTTTTTTTACCCTTGTATTTATGCAAATAAAACAAGATGATTTCTTAAACTGTAATTATATGGTTGTGACAAAAATAGACGTACATTGATTGGTTGAGAAATATTCATCAAATATTAACCGCACATAAATTTCGGACTCCTTTCATGAAATATTGGAAATTAACCAGGAATCAGAATTTAAAATGTGTTTAAAAATTATCAAAAAAGCATTCATGAAATAAGCATAATGGATTCTTTGACTTCATAAGTAAAATGAGATTTTACAGCTTGAAGTCAAGTGTCAGAGTGAGAGAGGGTTGTTTTTTTGCTCCTTAGTGCCTTAGTCTAGGTCAGAAGCTGACTGAAGGTATGGAACTGGCAACTTTACTCCAAGACAAAAAAGTCCTAAATGCCCCCAACTCCAAATCCCTGATATGTACACTACAAGAACTTCAGATAGGTAGGTAAATGTAGGAATTGTATGAGGAAGGACTCTTTTCTTGAAAAAGATGGACATTTTCCTCGTAGTAGATGAGTCAAATAAAAACAGGTATCATTAATCTTACTTCAAAAATATACTCACCAAGTTTATCAACCAAAGTGACCATTACATGTCCGATGTGTGTATCTCCCTTGACCCTAAGGGTCCTTTCCATGTTAAGATCAGGAACATGAATAGTAAGCTGCCATGACCCATCAACAGCCACTCCGTCAGCGAATGTATTCGCCATGGTGTGTTTGTGAAATTGTATAATCCGAGGAAACTCCGAGGGCAGAAATCCAACACAAAATTAAGAAATTATACACTCAAAATAGAAACCAAGCCGTAATTTACATTTTCTAGAATAAAAACAAGCACAAAATTATCCTAGTCCTCGCAGAGCCGGTCGGGCAGTCATGGCCCAGTTGTGAGGAATGAATGTTGAAGACAGAAAACGAGTTGGTAATTATAATCTCCGAATTTGAATGACAAACTCGTGATTTCCCGTATTCACACTTAATTAACAGATTGTAGAAATACACCACAATTTACAAACAACACATAAAATCGGAGGCAAGATGAAGTGTTGCGACCGTAATCCGACAGTTATTCAGGGCAAGGGTGCGTAAAAGCAATCCCGCTAAAACCTTCCTCTCTGATCTGAACAACACACGCCGCACACACACTCAAATAATAACTGGCACACGATGAAACTGGGTCGGCAGTCAGCGGGCAGACGAGGCGAGGATGATGGCGAAAAACATGTTGTGGAAACATTCGAGAACTTGTGCCAGGTACAGCTATTATATTTACGATTGTAGCAGATAGCTTGATATTATTGAAAAATATAATTTTCTATACAAACTAGTAATTGACATTTTCCCAAGAGAAAGTATAGTTATTTTCGCAACTGGAAGTCACAATAACATGCCCCTATTTGGAAAGGTATATCCCTGGTTTAAATATAGCAACGTCTCTGAGATTGTTTATTGGCTCTTAAATCGTTTTTTCGTCTTATTCATTCTTTTAATCAAACTCAAAATCTATGCAGATTGTTTATTTGTAGTTAGGAGAATGGAATTCAGATGTCACAACATCATTTAAATTCTTCTCAGATGAGATAAAGTCAGGTTAAATCGAGCGACAGACACATTCCGTATAGATTATCAACATTACCTTTCAGCCAATCAAAATGAGTGATCTGTAGCAAGGAATGCAAGTTGACCTCATCTCCCACGATATGACGTCAAGGGAATTTCCCCTCTTAGCGGTTCACTTCAGAAGAAAACTCAGCTGTTCATGTTTGAGACGAAGTTTGAACACTTAAAAACAAAAATAAGGGAAAAAAAACTACTTTAATTTGAGTAGGAAGTATGAAGGTGTCAAAGGTGTGCCTGTCTGATCAGCATGTGATGATATGGTTAGGATCGCCACGCGCGTATATTTAGCAGAAGAAAACAAGTTGGTGAGTGCGTGAGTAGTAGGCTAAGTGATGATTCATAATAAATTCTGGTATTTATTTTTAGAAAACAGCATTTATTAGTAGAGAGGTCGTTTGTAAGGTACCTATATTAATGTCTCAAGCGTCATTGGCAACGACGAAACTCAGACAATTGTACGTGCTAACACCACCCACACTGACTGTACACATTTAACCCAGTCATAGTAGTCACCGGGCTGACCAGTCTAGCCAGTGATCTCTTAATGCATTCAGCCCCAAGAGACCTCTTCTAAATTATTGTTTAAGTCTTTGGTTTGACGCGGGATTCGAACACTTAATACCTTCCGTCCCCGAAGCGGACGCTTAACATTGAGCCATCGGGCGGTTGATTGAGAGGTCATGGCCAGGA
The DNA here is from genome assembly GCA_032362205.1 of Clione limacina. Classification (NCBI taxonomy): domain Eukaryota; kingdom Metazoa; phylum Mollusca; class Gastropoda; order Pteropoda; family Clionidae; genus Clione; species Clione limacina. Next base: position 338 of record JAUUEB010476624.1, on the reverse strand, counting down.
ATGCAAAGCACGGGGGCAGTGCCCCTGCCCATTTTTACTCTTAATGGTCGTACGCAGAATACCTCTTTTTTACTTTTTAGATTCATAGGCGCCCCTGTGTTTTTACATTTCTGCTAAGAACCTGTTAAAACACAATGCTCATTTGTCCCAAATAAGTATACATACACCAGGATTGTAATTGTTATGATCGGGTCAACGCTATACGTTGTAAAGGCACGAACCTGTAACCTTAAACACCCGAGGCGGGGTGCAAAGACAACTTGGCACAGAGAAAAGCTTGCACAATCAGGCACGTAGCCAGGATTTTGAAATGGGGGGGGGGGCAAATGTAGATATAA
>JAUUEB010476613.1:0-11326 GCA_032362205.1 Clione limacina | reverse complement strand
AAGTGGTTGAATTCAGGAAAACCGTTACCCAATCCTAAAAATAACAATGGACTCACGAAATTTAAAACTAGCACCATTTCACTCCCTTATTTTAATTATATCGCCTCGCTACGCTCAGCTTGTTACATAATCCCCTGCCAAAAATTCCTTGCTACACATGCTCAGCTACCAGGCCCATAAGTATGAACATAATGAAATTTTGACCCCGGATTCAGCATTAAAAGATATTATTATAATGATTCTCACAAAACCATTGACTAATAAAGTTTGATTGAATGCCGGATGTAGTTTATTGACTTATAAACATCAAACAATTTTACCCTCAGAAGTATGAATTTTTGCTAATTAAAGAAGCTTATTATAGTGGTCCCAACTCATACATATTTGGGTAACACGCCTTTGGGTTCTATAATAAGCAAAAATTCATAATTCTGAGGGTAAAATTGTAGATGTGGGCAAAACTTCAATTGTGACAAGTATGGAATATATAAAGAAATCTACATCAACAAATCTACATAATAAAATTCAAAATCGGGTTGTTTGATTGTTAGTTTGTTTTTATGGCTGGCTGGCTGGCTGGCTGGCTGGCTGGCTGGCTGGCTGGCTGGCTGGCTGGCTCGCTGGAATATTTGTATGTATTGGGATTACAGCCACATTTTTGACTCAATCGACCTGAATTTTAGCAATGTGTTTGTAGATATAACCAGACGTGCCATCAAGCTTTAGATTTATTTATTCTCAGTAACCATGAGTCTAAAATTGAATTGCAAACACATGCAACAAAACTAGCAACAACAACCATATGCACTTGTTATGATTATGAGTAAATAGACAATGTACACAGCAGCGGATAAAAAGAGTAACTAGAAACATGAGTACTCAGATAGAGTACAAACCATGTTAAATAAAACATTTTCCGAACGTGTAAGACAGAATTAAGACAGACAAAAAAATAATAATGAAGAACAATAAAAAAAAAAGTTCTCGAGATTATGAGAGTCCCGTGCTCTACCGACTGAGCTAACGGGTACTGTACGTATATATTGTATACTGTACGCGATATTGAACGCCTGAACAAAAATCCTGTCAGTGAAGGAGCAAATGGAGTATCTCTATCAGTCTATCATTCTGTGTATTCCATAACTCTGTGAATTGTTAACAGATCTTGCTGGAATTAAATAGTCAATCAGTGGTATATTTCTTGAGTTATCGTGCCGACACACAAACGCGTATCATGACTATTTCCCTCCACGAGTAGTATACTCGGTGTCGGGTAAAAATGAAGATAGTTTTAAAATTATTATTTTTAAAAGCGGGACTGGGGACATGTTGGCACATAGCGGAGAGGGTGATGTTTACATGATGGTTAAAAAGTCAGCCGAATTTTCGTTTTCTTTCTTTTTGTATCCTTTTCGGATAAGACCGGGAACTTAGCCACTGGTACTTAATATTTCTTTAAACAACATTCATTAAAACTATGGGCAAAAACTGTCAGTTGTTTGTAATCATGGACCACGCTGAATATATCAGCAGCCACTTTGATAGTTTTGGTAAAGATCTGCTGCTTTTTTCGACGATGATGACAGTCGTTAGAATCCCAATATGAATGCCATAAAATGAATTCAAATACTCTTTACTATTAGTGCCATTGATTTTTTTCAAATTGTAAGTGTTATAATGAATTAAAAATTATATATTGCGTAATTGACTAACTGAGCAAACCCGTTACAAATTACCTTGCTTTACTTGGCAATGTCCTCATTGCAGCGTTTTGTGGAAAACTAAAATTAAAAATTAGCACCAGCATTAAAAAGTTACATGCCAGCATAAATTATAACATATCAAGATTTTTTAATATGCAGGGTCTTTCGACACCTTAGCCCCCTCCCCCTGCACAGGAAAACTCACCATCTTTGTCTACTCCTGGCTGGTTTACTTAAAGCATTAAAAAAGTGCAAGGTATGATTATTGTATAGAAATGAACAAATCAGTGTCACATTTTATGTGACTATAAAGTCGTTTGATGGTTATTTTGGTACTGTAATATGATGAATTCTTGGTTTACAGGTACAGTCATACCTCGCCACATTGCCAATTGGCGTAGTAGCGGGGTTTTCCATATTTAGTGAAATTAATTCATCTCATAATTCAGCTTTTTAAAGTGTCATTCAAGAAAATATCACTTCTATGAGGCCAGATGAGCTTTCTTTGAAGGTCCTAGTTAACAAAATAACACTATGTCAAACCTTTTTAGATCTTAATTATAACACTTCGTAGTCAACACAAACATTATAAGCTTGTTAGATGTTTATAGAACTTTAAAAACTTTGAAATTTGGTGGGTTTTTCACCTTTAGAAATAAATGAGCACTGCGTCGTATTTTCAAACACAAAATAGCACTACAATGAGGTAACTTAAAGAGTAAAAACAATTCGGTGAAGACAAAAAATATGCGAATATTTTCGTTGTTTCTGAGCCGGTTTTAGTACAATTTGAATAACCACTATATGTATTTTGTCTTAACCACCCACCGAAAACATCGGTATGTTGATTAAATACGTCACTTTCTTCTTGGTCTTTGTAACTAATTGCCGTCGTATATTTATATGTTTACAGTATGATTAACAACTATAAAAAATCGGTTCCCACATCACTCTAGAGTTAAAAAAGGAAAGACAAGAGGTTTTTGGCACATGAAACTAATTAGTTATTTATATCGTAAGTTGAGACATCAATATCTCACTATATCTCTTTTCTCTGTCTGCCTGTCTGTCTCTTTTTGTAATTCTGTTATTCGTGTTCCATTTCCCTCTCTTTTCACTTCCTTTCTCTTTTACTAGATCTATATATATATCTTAGGTACAGGTTAATTTTTTGGTAAGATCAAATTATTCTGCACGCCCAAATGATCAATAATAAACAAGCCAAGTCTAGTCCTTGGGGAGGGGGCTCGCAAAGCAACAGCAAAAAAATCATGACTCCATCTTCTTTTTACTGGTGTCAATTACTGATGTATAATATCGCACTGCAATGGAAAGCGTAAATTTCATGCGAGCAACTTAAACCATTTAGTGAAGATATAAAAAACAAACAAGATTTATCTTATTCGAATCCGGTTCCAGTTTTTAGAGAAAAAACACCTGGTGAGTCCTGTAGGATGCAATGCAACCTTTACCCCCCTCCCCCTCCCCCGACTATGTGTTCCAACGTATGTTGTTATCGAGGTTACCGGGGGAACTAGTGATCGGTGGTACGATCAACGTAACCCTAGAATGTGACTTACACGTGACTTACACATGCTCCAAAATATGTTTTGTTGTGAGTTGTTTTGAGTTTGACAGGTAACTGGCATCTCCCACGTGACTTTGACTTTAGCTATTCTCAAGTCGAGATTCACTTACCTGTAATTCCACACAGAGTTTCTTTTGTGAAATTATACCGGAAAATACGATAAATGATTATGAAACTTCGCTTTAAACCTCTCTCTTAATCAATAAAAATAAATCGACTATAAAACGCGATGTGGCATAAAAGGTACTCATCAAACATGATATGTTTTCGATCGACGTAAAATAGTACTTAAACAGGTCATACTGGTCTAAATTTTTTTCACTTAAAGAAAATTGTCTAAAGGGAAAGTGTGAGGGCACATACATTAGCGTCGTATATTAACTTGATATTAGCTGACTCAGGGAATCATTACCGAATTCTTATCTGAATACTATAATCATTCGCATATGAACGTCCCCATTGTACGTAGCATTTGTGTTACGGTGTTACCTGTATATTATATGGATTCAATTATGGAACCCTTTCAGTAAAACTGATACAAGACCGCATGCAAAAACGGTTCAAGCTGTTAAGGAGAATAGTACAAAAAACCTCTGTTTTTCCCCTCTGTTTTCCCCTATGGAACAACTATAACAGGTAACAAATCGAATGAACACACTCAGTGACGTAGGTGAGTTGTTATTGTTGTCTTTGGAGCACTCTGTTGGTTGACATAATATCACCTTTACTGATGTGAGAGGAAGGCAGGGGGTTGTAGTGGGTGGTGGGTGGAGGGGATGTGCTGGGAGTAAGGGAGAGGGGTGTAAAGTGAGGGTTCGGAGGTATTCGAGGGGGTAGGTTGTGCAAGGGGGAGGGGGGGGGGGCTAATGTTTCAATTTGTGGGTGCTTCGTAACCTAAAACACAGAACATATCTTCAAGACACTAATGAGTCTATACCACAGTAACAGCTTGAATTTTTGTACCAAAACTTATATGACCCCAAACTCAGCTCATACAGGATACCAAAAAAATACCAGGCGTTAACCTCATTATTACAAAAATACACTAAAAGGAGCCTAATTATAACTCGTAGGCAGTGAATTCATTAAATGAGGTCACGCTGAAAGGAAATATTGATGTTATTTAGGCGATGGAAAAGGTTGATTAAGGAAAAAAGTATGTAAGCGTCTTTGTTTTCTCGAGGTTCAATATTTCGCGAATTTCGCTCGTGAAATTTAGCAACTCGCGAAAAACGGTAAATCTTGATGTTTTTTTAGTTTTTCAAAGAAAACTTGGTGCTTAATTTGGGATGAGGAAATGATACAGGGGTCTTAACAATAATGATTAAGTTGTCCTTGTTTTAATAGTCATATCTCATGCTCCCGCCGTTGGTAGTCTTTGTGTCGTATGTTGTTACCTTTGAAATATCACTTGAATTATAACGTTTTTTCTTATTTTCAACTTTTGATTACGTTAGTACAAAATTAGGGATGAACGCGCAAAATTTAGAACCAGCGAATTTTCTTAAATTAACTTTCGCGAAAAAAAGACGTTTACAGTAGCTGAGGAATGTAAAGATCATGTGAAAAGATAAGGAGTTCATATTGGAATTAGAAAAGAAATGTATGAGCACTGAGTTCCCAAATTGGTTACTGTAAACGTTTTCTTTGCGAGGTTCAATATTTCGATAGTTTCAATTTTAGAAATGTAGCTAGTTCTAAAGTTCGCGAGTCCATAGTTATTATTAGGATCGGGTAACAGTTTTCCTGAATTCAATCATTTCGCATGACTTTTCCGTGTAATTGTCTTTTTACCGAACGTCGAGATACAGCAGACTATGGACGGGCAAAGTTCGATTCAAGTTCGATGATCAAACATTTTATTACTCAAATGATCGAGTCAACGATCCTCATCAAACCGACCATGAATATCGAACATGGTGTTTTAAATCATCTGAAAAGAATCTGAAATAAAGATTGCGACACAAAGAGCGTCTATTCTCAACGTCTTCATCCAAAAAAATGCTAGAAATTAGTCTTGTACTGATTATCTAATCAAATTTGTGAATCTTTAAGTTAATACGTACTCCCGACTCGATCACAGTCTCCCACCGAACACGAATTGTCCGAATTGGGTGTTTTACCTAAATATTAAGTACATGAGGCCTAATGTGTTCATTTAATTACATGCTTGTCGCAAAGTACATTTATTTACGACATCTTGGTTCAAAATAAAGTACAAAGTTGGTCTTGTATTGGTTATTCAAGCCAATTCATGCATGTTTGACTCGAAGTCGTTCCCCTGCCTCGATACCAGTCTCCTAGCGAACATGAATTGGCCGAATTTGGTGTTTTAAATCAATACTTAATACACTAGACCGTGTCTGTTTATTCCACGCACATTTATATTGTGTAGTGGTATATTTTCTTCTTGTGTGTGTGTGTGTGTGTGCGTGCGTGTGTGCGTGCGTACGTGCGTGTGTGTGTGTATGTGCGTCTGGTTGTGTGTGTCTGTGTGTGTCTATGTGTGTCTGTGTGTGCCTGTGTGTGCCTGTGTGTGTCTGTGTGTGTATGTGTGTGTCTGTGTGTGTCTATGTGTGTCTGTGTGTGTCTGTGTGTGTCTGTGTGTCTGTTTACGCGATAACTTTATTTTTTATTTATAAATAGGCCTAATGTACTTAATATTTAGTTAAAACACCCAATTCGGACAATTCGTGTTCGGTGGGAGACTGTGGTCGAATCGGGAGTACGTATCAACTTAAAGATTCACAAATTTGATTAGTTATGCGAAAATGGTTGAATTCAGGAAAACCGTTACCCAATCCTAAAAATAACAATGGACTCGCGAAATTTAGAACTAGCACCATTTCACTCCCATATTTTAATTTTATCGCCTTGCTACACTCAGCTTGTTACATAATCCCCTGCCAAAAATTCTTTGCTACACCCCTGATGAAGGGATCAAATTACCAAAGAAAGTGACCATTGTACGAGTCAATTTACTCTAATATATTTTGGGGATAAAGTCATGAGGACGTCCATGCTCCCTCCAAGCCTCAAAAAAACTTTGCCCCCCCCCAAAAAAAAAAGAAATGACTTCCTGTGTACGGGCCTGTGTTTTTAGCCGTTTATTTTAGTTATTCTAACGTGTTTTATGTAGACATCCTCAAAAAAGTTACTTTTTTCAAGATTTAAAAATATCCACAATTGGTTCTAAAATGCACGATTTATATTCCACTACTCGAGTAGTAGAAAATGCCAACTACTCGACCACAACACTGAATATATTCCAGGATACCATAAGTAATGAGTAATGGACCATTATCGTAATTTTGTGCTCACCATATCAAGCCTAGTATGTGTAGGTTAATAAGAGGATGCTCTTCTTATTTCTGTTTTTCAACGCACAATTATGTTGTGCAGTGGTATATTTTTTTTTGTCTGTGTGTGTGTGTGTCTTTCTGTGTGTCTGTTTACGCGATAACTTGGGTAGTTTTGCTCGGATCGCTTTTGTTTTGAAAATATGGTACAGAACGGGTATAACATTTCTGCTATTAAAATCCAGAAATATTTGTGAGTTATTTTGGTATATATTCTCTGTTATTTTGGCAAAAACACGCCGTGGTCACATCTTGAGATTTAAGAATCTGAAACCTTGTAAAGAGGCCCTTCTAGTTACGATCTAAAATCACACTTGTTTGAATTATCAATTTAAAAACAGAGTTATGGCCCCTTTGAGGTTTTTGCTATTATGTCTTTGTTAACATTTGCGAACACGCTGTTGTCCCATCGTCAAAGATAGAATTCTGAAATTTTGCACAGATGCTTAATTCACGGGTCCCTAAAAGCTGGAGCTTAATGTTTTAAAAAACAGAACAGTTTTGACAGAGTTATATCCCTTTTATGATTCTGTGTTACTTGTGTCTGATGTGCGTGGTTGTACTCTCTACGAGTACTTTTTTTCTAGTATTTAAATTGTATAGGGGTGGCTGAAAGTCCGCACCACCCTTGATCTGTGATCCTCATTGAACCCAAAACAAAGATTAAAAATCATTTCTTTGCACAGTTAAAGTTACTAATACAAATTAGCTTATAATCATGTTTTTGTATATTCAGAATTTACATTCAATTACTCTTATTTTGATACAAAAGTTTGGCCTATTATTTCTACTTAGGATTTGCCTGATTTTGAGTATCATTTTTTATGGACAACTTTCAGAATTTTGTTCAGAGGACCATAGCTACTGTTTGTGTCAATATTTGTATATTCCTTATTATCTAAAAAAAACATATGGCTTCAATTCAGAATATCATAATAAAATGAAAACCAAAGTGGGAGGGGTTTCATTTGCTTGAAGAATATAATCTTTTTAAAACATTAAAATTAAATAACTGGTGTATTACTCAAGGCATCTGTAAAAGCCTTGACTAAATAAGAGCCGAGATGCTATTCTTCCCAGAACATGTCTCTATAATTCTTTTCAATATTCTGATGTACCTAGGGCTCAAATTAAGTGTCAAAATATCCTCAAGATCGATGGTCTATAGGAATTATAAACAAAGCTGTACTAACGTTAAAAGGATAGAGCAAAATGGTACGTGGCATTATTGTCAAAAATCAGATTGCGAGTCTTCTGCTTGCTAGTTTTGGGAGAAAGCAGAACATATATTTAATTTTTACATTAAAACACCTTCTGGTGAAAACCACTAGATCTTAAAAACAATCATTTGGCACTATTTCGTACATAAATAATCTCTTTCCTTGTCGTGATTTGATCAAATGATAGTCAATATTTGGGTCAATGTCTCACCAAGTGGAATTTCTCTGTTAATCATATCCGTTTGCAAACAGTAAATCGTTATCCAGAGATGTCTAGAAGTTGTTGTTGATCCAGGCTGTATCTGTATCTGTAATGGAACGTATCTGATTAGCTAGAGGTGTTCTAGATGTTTCTCTCAGGTATGATCTGATGTCTGATAAATGACTTCAATCGCCATCATGTCCACTTCAGAGATAATATAGAGCGTTCCAGAAAATCAATGCCAATGACACGTGCTGATAGAAGTTTCTTTATATTATTTATTATGTAAATACATTAGATGATATTGTATACAACAATTATTGTGCTCACGTTGATATTTCGTCTAATTGTCCGTTAAAAGGTCAACTGCTCACTTTCAATTGTCTCGAGTAGTTTTTTTTTCAAATCCATCTTTTTATTTCTATATTCATTTAAAGATTTACTTACACACTTGTTTACTGTCATCACCCACACGTTTCTTACTTATTTACTGACTCACTCTCGTAAACCTTTTTACTTCATTTAAACTTACCAAATTGCTTCTCAGACAAACTTCTCATTTCTCACTGATCTAATCACTTACTGATAGTATATAAAATTACTCTACCCGACACACTAGCCCCTTACAAGACTCACTTTCACTCACTCACCCAAACACTCAATCATTCGAACTTTCTTAATTACGTTTTCATACAATCACAGTCATACCCGTTAAATAACTTTAAAATGAAACTGATGGTCAAATTCCTTACGTTTTTAGTTGTCTATTAGTACCTTCTATTTTAACCCAATATCACTCTTAACATGCAAAGCAGGTCTATAAATGATACAAAATAAGAAAAATATCTTACTATTCCAAAACTTTCCCATCCCATCAATTAAGCTAGAGACAGGTTATAACGATTTTACATTAGTTTGAGAGCATCAAACAACAGTTCTAAAAACTTTGACGTGATTATTGCCCCTTAATATAATGGTATTAACGTCTTATTAAGACTTCTGAACAAAACATGGTTCGGCGAGATGATGGCAAGAAACCATTCGCCCCCTTTAGATGATAATTTTAATGATTCAAAAGATAGAGTCTTTATAGTCTTTTACTATAGAATAGATGGTATCTTTCTTAGGTTGTGTAGCTAAAAACTGATTTAAATGAGGTGCAACAACCCTATATTTGAATGAGAAATAAAAAAAAAGGTTAGGATTTGCTGGCGACCGTTTATACTTTTGTACCTCACACATCACCCACGCATTCATTGACTCGTTCTTTAACTCTTCATTACTTCTTTTTAACTTATCAAATTGCTTCTTAAACTATATTGCTCTTAACATTTTCTCTTCCAACTAACTTGCATAGTGGTTACTCACTTTTCAAAATACACCAGCCCCTTACAAGACTCACTTTCACACACTCACCCAAACCACTGATACTTCATTCACACACCTACCCACCTTTTGATAAACTTACAGCCCCAACCACTTAACAGTTTAGTTGCAGAAATGAACTCTCTCATGGTCGAATTCCTTTCGTTTTTGAGTTGTCTATATGTACCTTCTATGATATCCAAAAATCAGTCTTCACACGCAAAAGAATTCTTCGAATAATACAAAATAAAAAAAAAAATCTAGCTATTGCACATCTTTTCCCGTCCCATAAACATCAACTAGCGACAGGTTGTAACGATTTTACATTAGTCCGGGGGCATTAATCAACAGTTCTAGAAGATTGACGTGATTATTGCCCCTTAATATCGTGGTATTAACGTCTGATAAAGACTTCTGAGCCAGACATAGTAAATCAATCGATGAAGAAGGAGGCCATATTTTGTGAAGAAATTATTCGCCCCTTTTAGAATGGCGATTTTTATGAAACTACAAATGAAGCCTTTATAGTATTTTGTTCAGACGGTCTTTTTCATGTTGTGTAGCTAAGGAAGTGATGGCAAATGAGCACACGATTATTAGACTCAATTATTACGATGAAAATTAAATATTTTGAAATGATTATAAAATGACCACTGACTACTCTCAAACAAATTGCACAAAAATCATACAAATTCTCTAGGCAGGGTCAAAATTGACAATTAAAACCAAAAAGATGAAAACAAGCGAGATATTATTCCACAAAATAAAAATAATAATTAATATAATAATAATGTCACTTATATAGCGCTTTCCCTTTGGAGTAAGCTCAAAGGGCTTTTGCATATATTACCCCTGACAGGCAGGACGGGGACACACATGCACGTTCGTAGTATACAAGGAATCGAACGATTAACCTTAGTAAGACATAAAGACATTCGTTACAACGGACATGTACATGTAGCGTATACAAGGCGTCTGCCTTTTAGGCGACGAGACTTAGTAAACTTACAGAGCCTATAAGTCAGATACCCAACTAAAAATAATTTTTTTGTCCAGTTGCGGGGGTCGAAACCACAACGCTTTAAACGGCCGGATCTTGAGTTTGACGCCTTAACCACTCGGCTATCTGCTACACTATACTTGAAATAAAATGAATATAAGAAAAAAAAGGACAAAGCAAATAAACTATTTCTTAGGAAGCTGAATGGAGTTTAGATGACATTTATTGATGAGATTAAGAGATGGTCTATCAGACAAAGTGAGCTTACAACAAAACAAAAAAATACACAATCTGATAAGGATTAAGTTACAAAGTTCAATTGAAGTAAATTCAATTCAAGGATAGACTGCGAGACGACAGAACTACAAGATAAGACCATTTTGAAAATTGGTCAATCTGTACTCATAATCATGGGTGAGATTGAATAGGTTGGTAAATCTGGACTCATAATCCAAGAGCGGTCAAGTAGGTGAAAGAATAAGTTGAATTGAAAGTTGCTAATGAGGTGAAACACCTTTCAAGTGTGGCAACATTGGATTTCCCATGGCTCTGGACAAAAAGTCAACAATCTAAAATTAACTTATAGAATAAATTATACAAAAACTTAAACAAAGTATGTCTAAATCAATATGATTTTTTAGAACCAATTAGTTTAAATAATTACATTCTTGCTGCTAATGTAATTCCTGTTGTCTGACAAGGTTTGCCAAATAAGTTATTCAAATACATACACCATGTCGTTACATGAAACAGACATGACACTGTGTATACATTTAGACGTCAGACATTATATTTCTACGTTTATCGATAGTGACAATTTATTTTTATCACTTTTAGTTTGTTACTGTCCTATTTGATGATTTGGTGATTTTTTTTTGGGGGGGGGGAT
>JAUUEB010476602.1:0-11327 GCA_032362205.1 Clione limacina | reverse complement strand
AACATTTTGTGAAAGTTTCAGATCGATTGAGTCAAAACTGTGGCTGTAATCCACATGCATACAAATACAGCCAGCCAACCACAAACAACGGGATTTTGAATTATATTATGTAGATATGGTCAATCTGTTAAAAACCAGGTTGATATAGCCAACCCTTAATATTTTATCTAGCAGTGAATAATAACGAATTAATTTTAAAAAAGATTTTATCTATTTGTGTTATCATCAAACGTTTATCTTAACAAATGTAGTGGAAAACACTGCGTGATGAAGCTCTAGAGATTTGATGCCAACGCTGTTGCGTTTACGGCTATGCTGTCAACGTTGTCACAATAAATATTGGCTCTTTTACCCCTCGAGGGGTTGGTCACCGTCAGAAGAGATGTTGTCCGACAACTGCTTCTGATATTATCAGATATAATTTATGTCTCTCCTGCCATACTCATCAGCATAAAATATTGGTTTCTCAAGTTTATAGTGACATTTAATTGTCGGGGTCCTCACCCTTTAAGGCCATTAGTTGAGGAACTCAGTTAATTTCACATCGGGGTACTACCTCAGAGCGGTAAATATTGTGACCATTAATCACTTGGGTGTATGGGTAGATTGAGTGTGTCACATGCTCTTGTAGTGGTGATTATTTAAATTCTATAGAACATATTCCTGGTTTATGGATAAACAATGAGTGTGATATAGGGATATAGCAAATGTTACAATTCCTGACAAGTGTATAATTGTGAATAGAGAAAAGTACGTGTCATGTGTATAAAGATCAATTTACTCATTTGCTCCTGAAGGCGGTCACGATCTGACTTTTAAAAGTACTCAGCTGCTGAGTGACAAGTAAAGTACTCTTGAAATTTAGTCGAGTATTCAATGAATGGCCAGATAGATGTTGTAATTGTTTGGACTACTTTTCAAGATGCTGTACAACTTTTCAAAAGGAAATTATCGATTCTTTTTGCTGGGAATTACAATCTGCCAATCGCCAGTTCATCGTCATGCGATAACATCCAGTCTTCAAAAGGCTAAATTGATATGACTCTTCGGTTTAAGGATAAAAACGAATTGATCTTTATGACAACTCTTTGTAAAACGATAACATAAATACGTTTAATCTGGCTAGTTTGAGTAAAGTTAAGCACACAATACTCTGCCAAGTGCGGTATTGAGGTCAATAAAACTGTAACAAATGTCGAACGATGGTAACATCTTTCTGGGGGAAGTTACAATATGTATGAATAGGATATCGTGTGAACAGCCAATAAATCACTCTTGTGTAACGAGTGGCCATATTATTTTCATAATCTCTAATACAACTTGTGCCACAGAAACTTCCGGTTTCCGCCATTATCATTAATCGATGATGTGACCTAGAGTTGAGTGATAACCATCGTCATTTGTATCTTCTATACAATTATCGATCATATGGGTATTGATGCTAGGGTCTTTACGGAAAGATTTGTTTCCTATAAGACGAATTGAAACATCATCAATCAGTCAAGATTTGAGTCAATTTTATAAGCGATGGGCAGGCAGACACAAGGGCAGACAATTAAATGACAACAAATAAAATATACATATTGCAGAGTGTTAAGGGATGATTTTAATTGTGTCGGGCTTTATTCAGAGTGCATATTCAAATAAGTATGTAGATTGCAAAACTGGTTGTTAGCTATATATATCTTGGAAATTGGTTTCTTAGCATTGCAATTTGCCAAACTCGAGAAGTCCAAACCAAATTACACCACTTAATACTTATAATTGAAGCAGCTTTCAGTTTCCAGATATAAATAAAAACCTTGTGATGTCTGTAGCAAAAATAATCATCGTGTCCACAAATAACCACGTCTTTACCTAAATTCTTATTGACCTTTTCCCCAAAGCATCTTTTCAGTGGCGTAACACAAATATAAATTTAGACATATGATAATACAAAGATGACGTCTTGGTGTACATATTTAATCCATTGAGTTCATATTAAGTTATATAAATGTTTTGAGAGCACGTTAATAAAGCAATCTGACATTACCATAATTATCTTTTTTAAACCTAGATGATTTAAAAGGATAAGATATAACTGTATTATCGATCGATGTGTTAATATACATCTCCAATATCTCTAAAATATAATATAACATTTCTCTTCGGTCATTTAGTGGGTTTTATGTGGATCACCCTACTGTGTTCACTAAGCAAGCCACGCATGTTGATGCGCATTTTAGTCAAGTTATTGACTATTTTATCAGCAAGCAAGCCGCAAGCAAAGTTACGCATATAATATAAACCAAGCAATTTGCCCTTTGATCAGCAAGAAGGCAGTAAGCAATTTACCTTTTGATGAGCAAGCAAGCAAGCCGAACGTAAGAAAATGTACATACAAGTCAAGCACATTAATTAGTGATCACAAGTACATATCAGAATAAACAAAACTATAACAATGGTGTGCTTGTTGCCCCAGTGACCCAACTGAGCGTTTTAGTTCTTCGAGCATACCATGCCGTATATAAAAACGATCAAAACATGGGTTGTTTTTTCTGCACTTATATGCATAAGCTTACAATGGCATAGACCTGAAACTTTACAAAATAAACTCTTATCACAACATTAAGGTTGACTCTTGACTAAGTTAACTTGTCCCATTTTATAGCGGGTTAACAAAACAATCATGCATATACACATAACTTTGTCAATACTATATTTATTTGCAGAATAATCTCGACAATTTACTCCTTTTTTATTATCGCCATTTGTCTAGAAGACGTTTGAATCAATTACTGATGAATAACGTTTGCTGTTAAGCTACTTATTGTTTCCAGAGAAACTTGTTATGTCTGCAGTAAAGAGGAATCATCGCTCACACAAATAGCCATTGACATATCACCAACATCCATTTATCCAACTTTTTTTTTCAAACAATGTTTTTGTTGCGCAGCACACATTTAGACATGTAATGAGAACTATTTACATGTAGGGTTCATATTTTGTTGATGGCAGTTTCAGAAAGCAATCTAAAATAATGCTTTTTTAAGTTGTTTTGGAATGATAACATGTTCTTTTGTTTTCTGAAGCTATTGAGAATTGTATTTAAGCTCGTAGGCACCATAGACTAATAGAGTCCGCCATTAATCAAGACGTATCTTTATATTTTCCCAAAAAAAGTTAATGACTGGTCACGGGCACTCACATTTTCTCAATAAGAAAACACTTTAAGACGGAAGATATAAACCAGAGATTCGACATCCCTCCAAAGAAAGCTTTCAAGTAAAGTAAGAAATGGAAAAATGCACGAAACGAGACATGACGACAGAGGCTTAAATGTTAAGAAGAAAAGGAAAACAGATCATAGCAAGAGGTGGTAGATAATGCCAATAAACCAATCAGATGTGTCTCAGATTGGACTTAATGTCTTCGAGATGTAAGGATACGACATAGTGCAGACTTCAAGCGCAAACATGGATGTCATATTCAACAGGTTTAATATATAGAAGGAGAAGCAGAAATGGACGTCGTAGATACTTTGAATACTTTTGGGTTGACTTGACGTCAGATTTATTAAGACAAAACTTGATAGGTCGATGTGATATTCATATTCATCCACGACAATAGAAATATGTATTTTATAATGTTAGTTCAATTACAAACACACACGTTTATATATATAAAGAGAATAAAACAAGAACATTAACACGGAGTGCACGTCAAATGCATGGGTTTTCGTAATCATCACCCGATAACAAATCGATGTTAATCCTAAACTGTTTTGGATAAAGACATCTTGTTTTCAGAATGTGTTCAGAAATATAATTGAATTTGTTTTGGCACCAGTCAATATGTGTATATTCATTGGTCAACCCGCATTTAACGATACAGTAAAAATGCATAATACAAGAATTGCAGACAGAGCCAGTCACCCATACTGCTGGGCACACGTATAGTTAATTTATAAATTATTAATTTCACTTTTTGTTCACTGCGGTATAACCAATTGTCATACCAACTTATTAATTATTCCAGGCACATCGCAACTTTATTTCTAATAAACTGATGAAAACAATTTTTTCTATATCTGTCAATTTGTGATCATTTTAACAAAAATATACACTGTTGTTAATGCTATTGAATTGTACGAAAGGTACACAATAGATTGTGGACGGAATCCTAAACTCGTGCACCCTTTTTTGACAAAAATAACATTTTAGTCATTTTTAAGGGATTGCGATCCGATATCGTTGATGAGTTTTACAGTCTCGACGAATTGGAAGAAACCGGGTCGTCTTAAAAGTGAAGTTAATTCTACATTTCTTAAACAAATACATATTTGACCTGCACCCAGTTTTCTGTTTATTATCTTCTAACATTTAATTACATTTTTGTCATCATTAGTTACACAAACTATAATGTCTTCAGCTCAAACATTAAAATTATGTTTACATCATATAATAAGCCTTCTTTGAAATAACGTTTGCAATGGCTTATTTTAACATACGTATTCCGAAGATAGTTTAATTTCAAAAGAAAATGATTGCTCTAGCAAAGTATATTTTCTTTTTCAGAAAATGTTAATGACCAATTAGTAACGTCTTAAATAATCATTATCACACACAGGGGTAGTCCTAATATCTCAGTTATTGACCATATTGTAAGATCGAACATGGCTGTGGGTAAAATTAGCTCTTCACTCACACAACAAACAGTTGCACAAAGTAACGCAAATTATTAAATTAAGAGCTGACTCATTGCATGTCTTAGTTCGTTGATAAAAGTAAGCTAACGGGGAGATTGACCATTATTTGTCCCTACCTTCATACCAAAGAACTAATGTGCCCTTTGTTAAATGGTAATATGTAGAAGAAACGGAAAATTACAGATACATTAATTTCTAAGAGTGCAGCTCTCACCCGTGAAAAGATTTAGACGTGATACATTTGTTCAACTGACAAACGTCCTTTCAAGTATTGGCATAGGCGTGGGTTTCCTCTAATGGAATAACATGAGCAGTCAGGGGATCCAGCAATGTTGTCAAGGTTTTTTGTAAATAATGAAATAAACACCTGACAAGTTTTAAGCAAATGAAATTATTTATTTAATTAAATGCAATAATTTGTTTAAGACGCCTCGAAATTCTGATTATAATGAATGTGTCTTTAAGAAATTAAATAACTTTATGAATCATCATCTCTGTAATTTAGCTTAAATGAGCTTATGAGTTTTAATATAACTATTGCTTGATTTTAATACCGACATTGAAATACAAATAGCATGTAAAATTTAAATTAGTGAATGTATTCAATAAAAAATAACGCCGAGACGTTCTTTAAATGCCGTTGAGAAATACATTCACAAAATTCGACTTAACTGCTAAAAGCGTTTTTTTCGGTCGAAGAGTGAAAAACAGTTACATTTCATGTTTTTCTAATCAAATTCAATATTCATAAAGATCTTATCAGATTTGTTTTGTGTTTGATTATCAATGTGTTAAATCTCAAAAGCTAGTATAGTAGGCAATATTTTCTTCTTCTTATTGTTTCTGTGTTACTTCACGCAATGAATACCAAAAGAAGAGTCCAAGGATTGATGGATTCATTTAAAATACTTGCTTTAAATATCTCCACAAAAACAAGCTAGTAGACTTAATAAAACAAACTCAAGCATTTGATAATATGTCTTTCTAACATTTTGTTGTTGAATACAGTCCTTTCTGTTTTCGTTTATTGCTCTTGGTCTGGTATTCACATTAAGACATGTTATGTTAATGTTGACACAATTTAATTATAAAGCTAATGCAAAAGTAGAACTCTTGATCTTTAGAGCGTTTATGATCTCTTTGAAGGTGCCATTACGTACTTTTTAATGACGGCAGTCCGCTGTGAATAATTTGACATGATTATATTTTATGGGGCTCGGTAAAATTATCCAAGATTACAAGTAACATCGCTCAATGTTATTTTTGACATTTCAATTGCAAGCAGGACGGTGGATGTAAAAAAAACGATGTTTATTGTAGACTGGAATAGTCGGGGATGCTGGTGGAAAAATGATGATGTAAATAGTGAAGAAATGAAAACAATATATTATTTTATTTAGCATAGAATTAAGCTTACAGGCTGGGCATCCTCAACAATGTTTACTTAATTAGATTTGTGGACACATTGCTCATATTGATGTAAGTTTGTTGGAATACAATGTAGCATATTCTTATCCTTATATAAATAATTCAAATTTAAAACAAACATAACACAGTTAATATTTGAACTGCACCACAGTTAAACACATATTGCAGTTCTTATATACTAATATATCCGGACACTTTCTTGATTTTAAATTTGTAGAAATTTACCATCATTGTATTTGGTGACGTTGTTTACTGCAAACGCGAAATATATTTCCTTATTATGATATTGCCTATACCTACTTGGTTGGTTGGATCAAAAACTTTGTTCAATTTTAGATATACAATCAGACGTATGTAACACATGCTGGTCATCCACGCTGAACTTTTGTTGTGGTTAAAAATTGGGCTTTCCCGGCAAACTTCAAAATTCAAATGTTCTAAGTACAATTGTTTTTTTTGTTTTTTAAATCCCTTACTATGCCAGGATTCTGGTCTGCTGTATTTCAGGTGCCCTCGAATACATATAAGTAAATGAGTTTATTTAAGTGGTGACTTGCTGTTTACAAAATTACAACAGTTAACTGTGTATGCTGTGTGTTCATTGAAAAGTTAATTTGTTAAAAATGACCTTCGGCAAGATTCAATACTGCTGATAAGACATCCGTTAACCTGAAATACAAGAAAAATTATTAAGCTATTAGTCTTACGTTTATATTTAACTAAAAGTGTATCTAGTTTTATGGTTTATCATCTCCATGAGTGCAGTTCAAGGACAGCCATGTTAGTTATCTTATCGTGCACACGAGTAAATTCACTGATGAATTCTTGAGTACTGGTTTCTTTAAACATCGAATGATCCAATGTAAATAGGTATCTCGGTAGATATAATTTCTAAGACTAAAACTAGTGAGCACAGACAAATGAGGGTTGTATTATGAGTACAATTGATAATCTTGACAAGATATTTGGTATTTTGATAAACCTTATTGCGAATGCCAATGGTTCCATTCGTCTGCTAAGTGAGTGAGCGCAATTTTTAGTCATATTTGAGAACAAAGGTCACAGACGACAGTCCTTACAATGAATACTAATGAGATTTGAAGAATAGTCACTGAGTAGCCAGCTCTCTTTGGTACAATTGCAAGATGTATTCTTACACTGTCAGATTTTGAAACTGAATATTGGCTGATGAAGAAATAACAGCCAACCAGATTGTTCCATCCGGAAATACAATCAGCATGAGGTCAGTAGAGATTATAATGGAAACGAAGATCTCACGAGACATCGAATTTTGCACATGCGTTTACGTTGTTGTCGATTGTATTCTAGTTTATCCGTCATATTAAGGTCATATTCTTGAATAATATTAGACAAAATTAAATCAAAGTTTTACTAAATGCCCCTGTCAGGGTGTTAAACAAAACACCAGCTACTGTAATGAAATTACAATATAGGGAAATTGCTTCTTTTCTTTCGTTAACCACTCCACTTCAGCTTATAAAATCCCATACTTCTTATTTTTATTCTAGCAGAATTGTACTTGTGTCCATTTCTTAGCTTATTAAACATAGTTTTAGAAAAGAAATGTACAATACTATTTTTAAATATTCAAATTCATATGATATAAATCCTTGCAGAAAGATGCTAAGCTATGTAGGATTCTAAAGTATGGTTAGCATTAAAACGGATTTCTAATTCATCATTATCGGTTTTGAGTTTGTTGATATATTTAGCTCAAGTGAAAGTTATTTAACAATTCATACCATGCGCCTTGACTCGACGTCATTTATACTTTTATACAACAAACCAAATTGTATGAACTTCCTTGAACTTGTGCAAAACTATTAAGCATGTTACAACATATTGTAGTGATGTAATGATGTCAAACTAAATATTGCTTTTTATTTACTGTTTCAAAACCTTGCAGTTTATGAACTACTTGTAAATTGTTTATTGTGTTTTTTACAATGTAAACAAACGTTAACTTGTGGATTTACATAATTGTACATATTTTATCAAAATGCGTTTGTTAAGTATGTCAGAGTGCGTACCTTCTACTATTGTAAATCAATTTGTGTTGACAAAGTAAGTCGTAAGTAGTCCCCTTGTTGTATGTATGAAGCAAATATTCATACCGTCAAATGTTTACTTCAAAACATGTTATAGAGAGTGGAGTAGTCATAATTTCACAATTGTCCCATCTTGATGTACATAATAAAACTGACCACAGTAACAGCTCGAGCATGCTGTTCACATTGACATCGTCGTGATCAGAACAATGACGGCTAGAGATACACATATGATTGAGCTGGACAGATTGTTTTTGTGTTATGTCCATTATCATTTCTATAAAGACAGATGAACTTCTTGAGATGCAATTTCAGCATTTGCATTATTATTTTTATTATGCAGTAGCATGAGTGATTATGTATGTTCACGACAAACCCCTTGGCAGTTATTATTTAAACTTGGCTTGCTTATTTGTACGCGTCTATTTTTCATAATTGCTTATTTTCCGTTTTTTTCCTAACTGCTCATCTCTATCGATCTTTTGCGAATTCAACTTTCTTTAGATTTCGAAAGATTTGTTTGTTCACACTACTTTGTTTGCTCTGGGCTAACATTGGTAATCCAAACCATACAGCATAATATTTATTTCTACAAAAAAAGTTTATAAAACATCAATTTCTAATAAGTGTCTGAACCGAGACCTTTACAATTATGTGGTCTTGAGTCTTAAATATACAATACGTTGAGATTTAGAAATATTCATTGTTTGTTCATTCTTTAATCAAAAAAATACATACGCATGAAGATAAAATATACATCATCATCTTGACTGAAAAGTGTGACCTCGCTTATATTAATTGCTTGTTTAAACTATACAAATACCCTAAGCCCTAATGATGGTCTCAGTTTAGTTAATCATTCTTTGTTCAAGGGAAAATGCTTGGTAGATTAGGTGTAGTTCCGAAATTGGAACCATAATAAATCCAGCGTTTGCAAATTCCACATTGTTCTTGAAATCTAACTCAAACATTATTTTCATTTTAAATAAAGATTATGCGGCATTTTGACATTCTTCGGCCAGAATGCAAATTTGTGACTGCGAAAAGTTATTAACACCAATAACTCCTAGTCTAGCTTTCCGTTTCCCCTCATCAGTAAAACAAATTACCATGATGTTCCTCACGTATAGCTAACGACTCGTTTGATCAGCTCATCTCCTGATTCCAACCGTTAAATCAACAAACAGTTTGCAACGCAAAGGTGGCGCCGAAACAAACACGTTAATTGTATTTACACAACCTAGTTAATTTGCCGTGAGAATATAAACAATTAGAACTAATGCCCATTGCCCACAGTTTGGGGTGAGGGGTTTTATAGTCAAGGGTTAGTACTCAAGTCATGACGCAAAATGCGATTACCGATGAGCAAATCAATACTATTAGCAAAGTAAAGATGATAAATCTTCGTGTAAGACGATGTGATGGAAAGCTGCATGGTGTGCTGAGGTGTGACGTGATTGCATTCGATGTCATGCTTAACATATTGTGTGAACCATTTTATCATGGCTTAGTTGTTTGTTTAGTTCTCCCACTACCATGATAGTTTTAGAAAAGTATACAGCAAAACAAGAATGGTGTTTACTTTTGCCTATGGAAAGACTTCATTTGATTGATTCACACTATACCCATAAATTACTAAAGAATACAATGATGAAGGTAATACTTTGGCTGTTGTCCTAGCCGAGGCGTGCAGACAGTTATATTGTTTGTCTCTTTGTCTTGATTGTTTCCGTTCGTTCACTGAAAGCTCGATCGGAGTCAACTTTTAATAGCAGAATTTGTGTTCATGAAATTTAAAGCAAATTGCTTTACATACTACTGTTTTGCCTAACACTTCGGTGCTTTGCTTCGCCTAGATGGCTAAACAGCAATCTGTAAAACAACAGTTTTTTTGACAAATCATTCCAGTTTATTTTGCCATATCCACCCAGTTTGGGTTTCTCTACAATTTTTCTGTCAGTATCCATCACATTCAGACATATATGTTTTAAGAGTACGTGAGCATGTGACACGTCTATCCGCAGACATGCTTGAAAGTCTCTTCCGGAATTCAATGTTTCATCTTACACTCTTGACTTCCCCTCTGTTTGCAATATTCATAAACACTTGACTACCACGTTGTTATTAACAGTTTAAAGTCCAAACTGCGTAAAGACAGTAAACATATAACCTTATGATTTTTGCAAAAAGGTCTTGAAAGTTTATTTCAACAATAAATAAATTTCGTTTGAAAAAACGCTGCCTGTTTTTCTTTTCTTTTAATGTTCGATGTTAAAATAAACACAATACAGTGTGTCCTCTTATGACATCACTTACATGTTTTAGTATCTAAATGTTAATCCTTATGAAAAGTTCGTGCATTTTAGAGTGGTGGCAGTGTATAATTTGACATCTGTAATACAAGCTAATGGAAAAATGAGTACTATAATGTCTTGTAAAATCGTCCAATGATTTGACATCCATGCATTATGAATACACGTGACCCGAAGGGTTTGTTTGAGTGCATTATGATGGTGTCTCCTTTGGTAATTCATTGGTATCAAATTTCAAAATCTAACGCTTTTGTACTAAAAGATTATGGGATTTGTGTTGCGGCTTTCATGGCAACATGTTTGTCGGTGAAAGACAGTACTCTTCGAAAAGGAACACGTTCATTTTGTATCAAAACATTTCCTTTAAAGACGAGTAGAGACTTTTATAGAATAATTGAAGATCTGGCTTGAACCATTGTGTCTTACACTACTTTATAAAACCAATGCCGTGACTTAAAAGTTGAACTAAGTTAACGTAGTGTAGTTGACTTAACGAAAACAACGATGAATACCAAATCAAAGACAAATACAATGTAATTGCATTAGTACTTTATTGTAAACAGGGAACATTATTATGTGTGGAACAGATAGCCAAGTAGTTAGGGCCTCGGAATTTAGATCCGACTTCTTTAGCGTTGTGGGTTCAGTAGTTTCATGGTAAGACCGAGTCTAAAACAAATAGTACATGAAAGTAAAGTGTGGGCAAAGCAGAAATTTATTAAGACTTAAGATTCATGTGCAGGAGGGCGGGGGGCAATCCGGATTCGAGTTACTAACTCATCAACAGACACACATTTTTAACACTATAAGTATTTACATTCAGTTCATAAA
>JAUUEB010476591.1:0-11328 GCA_032362205.1 Clione limacina | reverse complement strand
AATGTGACCCAGTCCTTCCTTGGGAGATCTGTTCCACTGGGCAGTTGTTCTTTGGGAGTCTGGATAGCATCGTTGTTTTAAACATCCGAATGTGTCCATTGATGTACTGATCTTAAGGTATGCAATGCTATATGATTTGACCCCTGATAATGAGAATATATGTTGACTGTAATTAGTGACAATTTTCTTGTCAATATCTTGATGTTGAGAGGAAACTGCTGGCAGACGTTAACGACTCAGTCATAAATACACAAGCATTTACGCTTTATCTTGTCTACATGTCGATAAATTTCCGAGTTGACATCCGTTTAAGAAACAAGAAACATTATCCTGCTATCACAAAATCACACATTCAGAAGCAGAGAAGAAAAACGCAAAATTATTATTTTTCAAATACTCATAATTTGGACATGGCTTGACAATCTCTAATGCTTGAACTAGTAGGTCAATCAATACAACTATACAAATAATTGTGTATCTTCCTAAGTTAATGTATTTAACTTATGTTGGAAAGCTATGTTTTGGCCAATCAACCATCGTTAGTACAGAATGTTAAGAATGGTTTCATTTTGAATCTTATCCATGACGAATTTTGTTCTATAAGTTGGCGTGTTTTCATTTGTGACGATATTTACAGGATATTAATTACCAAGTCCTATAAAATAATATGTTATCCACAAGGCTTACATGGAATATCCTTTTCAGATTTTTACTGCAAAAAGGTCGCGCTCTCGTTCTCCATTTAAAAAGCCAAAAATATCGTTACCATAAACTATGTTTATTTCTCTTTTTCTTTAATCAAATACATCATCTAGTTGACTCAATAAAGAGACAATGCTCCATAATCCAACCTGTCACAATGGCCTGATGATGTGAAGAATCTATCGAACCGGAAGCAGAAGCCATTTCCAAATAACAAAGGAATCGACGATAAATAGGAATGTATCAGATGAGAAGATAAGGCTGTCGGAGGAAATTATCGTCGATAAGAGCATGAATCTTAAAAGAAGGAAATACAAATAAGAAACGGAACATTATACCGAAAGAAATTTAAGGGGAAAATCCGACATGGAAACGAAATCTTACCAAGTAAAACTTAAATGTAAACTAACTCCATTAAACTTGCATACAAGAACAATTAAAACTGTTTTTTGGGTTTGTTTTATTCACCTTATTGAATATTATTCATACGTTTTAATATGTTACAATTGATGTGTGGCAATTGTTCTTGTTAAAGTATTGCTAAGCACACACTTTCGACTTTTCCCCCTTTACATTTAAAACATCGTTTATGATGTTCCACTGGAAAAAAAACAATTTTGTTTGCATTTTTTCTTAACCTATTGGAATTGATGAACCATTTTTAGTATGCGGAATTGTATCAAATGTTCTTAATAAGTTCCATAATTGTATCTTTATGTACAGGTTAACATAAAAGTTTAAAAACATAGATAGAAAACAACCTAGAGTAAAACTGTGTGAATCAGATGGTATGTATTTATGTACCACCACGTGTTGGAGTGAATACAGAAATAAATTGTACATTTTCTTTTAATACATCAAGAGAAAATTGTGTTCATAAGGTGCGGCGGGAGTATTAAGTTTTTCTGGAAGAGTAATTATATCGTGGGTGCATGTGTACTAACTAACGTATACTAGTTTAAGTATTTCAGAACATCTGAATGCCTACGTTTTTTGTCCTTGTGACATTCCAAACAAACGTACAATTAATAATTTTGATCTTAATTGCGTACAATCTAAAAATGTCTAGCATCTGTTTTTCACAAGTATGACACTTAATATGATGACACACTTAAGAACTTCATTCATTTACCATTAAGTGAATTTGAAATATGAATCCCAATATGATTAAATATAAACAGTACTGGTTGAATGAGCCGTATTGCGTAGAAAGAAAATTTTGTGTTACATAGTGTCGGATTTGTAATCGTAGTACTAAAGTTTCTGGTATTGTTGTTCTAAGTTATTTTATTCATGTTTTAGTCATCGTTTGTAGACTTCACTAACATTATTTCAAACTCGTTAAAACCAAAGTGGCCTTAGAACTTAACAGAGCACTGATGTCATTAGGTTTGCTATACAAATATTAACACGTTAATGTATTCCAGACGAAGACAACATCGGCTTATGATATTCCACGCTCGATCACCTCTCCCCATCTGTTAATATCCCCCGAGGCGTTACTGTAATATCCCCCGAGGCGTTACTGTAATATCCCCCGAGGCGTTACTGTAATATCCCCCGAGGCGTTACTGTTGGAATCAAGGACGAAATGATAACAAATCGTTGATAACTTCATTATATGACACGTTTAAAATTATGTTTTACAAATCAAATGGAGCTCACTAATTGCGAGAATTATGTTAATTTGTATTTAAATACGTTAGCCATTGTATGAATCTACCGTTACGTAGGAGTTCTGAAACAGATGCAATACAATATCTTCGACGTCAAATCTTCCACGCTGCCAAGTTGTACTATTGCCTGGTATTAAATTTACTTGGTTATGGCAGTTTGACAACGTTTGACCCATTCCCAAACCTTACAAATTTAAGAATTTTACCGACAATACTGGGAAAATGTATGCACTTTTCCACAAATCGCCGCTAACAAATATTAACTTTGTTATTTCTCATCGAAATATATATTTATTTTTTTCGTCTCGTGAGAGGATTCAGAAAAATTCAAAAAATTATACTTTAGCAAGATTCGTCATGATAGCTTTCTAAATAAATGGGTCACATGTTATGGTTACGCACGACTTCAAATGGTCCTTTCTCAATTAAGACACGACCAACAGTGCCGCACCGTAGCTCAAATAATGTTCCTAGTGGTGTACAATATTAACCAGGGTAAATGCCATTTCGATCACTTTAGTCAGGAATGCCAGTGGGACTGTGTACCTGTTAGTTGTTAATGAGTTAGCTGCAAGAGATCGAGTCCTGAAGGTCTAAGTGAGAAGTGTGTCAATCACTTGGTCAGTCAGCAACATAACTTGCAATGTCACAACCTCTATATGTTGCCTGCTTGCTATACAATGTGTTGTCTACCATAATTTTGCTCAATCAAACCTTACATATTTAAAAACCCTTTTAAAGAAATAATAAAGCAAATTAGTTTTATCAGATTTTTTTTTTAATTTAAAAGATGTTTGGAAGGCGCCCTATTGACCTTATATACGCCATTGACCAATGGAGTAAAAGGCGACTGGAATAAAGACAATTATAGCACACATCCTTGAGGTTGTGGTTCGATCTGTAGCGAGATGCTATTATTTTTTTGATAAAAGCCCTCTGCTGAACACGTTATCAGAGTTATTATCTTTGCATTGACCTCTGCATAATATTTGTAACCTTTACAAAATAGCAACGAAATGGAGGAGGGAGTATTAATTAAATATATATATATATGAAATAATTATTTAAAAAATAAATCACATTATCGTTTGCTTTTTGTGGGTGTTTTTAATGTTGTATTTTCTGTTCCGTATCATATCCAGGGATATGCCATAGTCAATCTGCTATAAGCTTCATGTGTGAAGCTTCATGTCTTGTGAACTGTACTACTTAGCACTTCAGGAACATCATCATTAGTTGCGATGTATTCTTCGGAAAATAAATTACCTCCGTATATTTTCTTCTGTCACGTGATATGGATTTTCACATATGTAGAATGTCCCAATCTCATTGATCAACACAAGCATTCAGAAAATTGAAATTATCTTTGTTTACCCTTTCGGCGTCTTTCTTCTAGATAATCATTTAGTTGTATTTTTCAACATGAAATTATATTGCTAGCTGTATATATAGCACTCTGTACAATCCAAGCGATCTCCAGCATTCTCTCTTTTCTCTTTGAAGATAACTAAACAGTGACAGAACTATGTTGAACCTAACTTACAGTGTCTTTTTTTCTTTTTCGAGCTAAATAAATGTGTCAGCTTGAGTGCTCTCCGTCTGATTTTGTATATGCCGGTGACCTGTTTTCCAATTATTGATACCTTAGCGTTTGAGTATCTCCTCATGATTTGTTTGCGAATACCACTGGGACCTTTGACCTTTTAATGCATGTTGAACAATTTGTATTATTTTTTTCTACAGCCTGTTCCAGTCTTTGTCTTTAATCAAATTTGTTCATTAACTGTGAAGTTTTATTTCAATTCCATCGTCCTTCAAATCAATGTGTTGGTTTCATTTGGATACCCCTTTTGTTTGCTTGCTGGCTTTGCCGCAAATATGTATATATTCAAAAGGATGTATATAGATTTCTTTAATTTCAGTACGCACATAAACTATGGTACACTTCATTTGAAGCGATGTCCACAATTAATCTCTCAACGTAAAATGGTAGCTCTGATACTTGGAGATGATTAATTCCATTTCCGATGATATAATGTGTTTGTCCTTAAGTTTTTGAAGTATGTTTTAGGTTTGGTATAGATCTTATGATTTGGATCTTGTATTTATTTCATGAAACCGACACGTTCAACACGACGATGATGCAGTTTATGAACGTCCTTATGGTGAACACACTTCAACAAACTTACTTTTCAAGATTCTGACTTTTTAGGTTGTTCACAGGATTTGTTCACGTCGATGAAACGAATCATTCACAATCAAATGGATATTCCTTGATATAAGTATACGATGGTCTAATGACTTACGATGGTTAATCACCGGTAGAAAGATACTATGTGTGAGTATACTGTACTTAAATAGCTGACATACTTTTGACCTACTTTCCACTCCGCACTTGTAACACTCACCACCACTCTCTCAATGACGACTCACAGGTACAGAGCGCCGCTGACAATCGATGTGCAGTGCATGTGACAATAATGGGTGATTGGATTTACCCTTGGAATTATTGTACATAAACATGGCCATGTATCAAGTGATCTATGGACATTTGAAATAAAGCACTCGTAACAATAACTTTTGACTTCGGTTTTTTTTTTAATTATCTCATTGAGACGAAGATAATGAGGTGCAATAACCTCATACTCCCAATTGAAACAATAAAGTTAAGATTTGTTGGCGGCAATTTTGTAAGAATGTGCCCGCACTTTCCCAATTTTGTCGAGAAAATTCTGAAACTTCACAGGTTTGCTTAATATCACCTAAAGTCCGATTCACATTTAAAAAACATGAAATGTTGCTCCCATTTACCTGTTTTTGTGTGCTAGCCCGGTCATTTTCAGAATTTAAGCCTAACTCAATTAGACCTAGCTTCACGTGAAAAAATAAATCGCAACGTTAATTAGAAATTGTACTTTCTTCTTTGTCTTTTTAATTAATTGTCATCGTACATGAAGATGTTTTACAGTATGTTTGATCAACAATAAAAAATCGGTTCACACGCCACTCTAGAGTACAACAAACTAGACACATGAGTAAAATAATAAAAAACATTTCCTAATTGTACCATGTCAGCATTACTTAAAAATATAACTTTATCAAAATGTTTATTGAAAAAGATTGAGAAAGTTAAAGTCCTGCTTGATTGCAATCAATAATACGCTTTAAATGATTCATTAAGGATCGTGTGTTGCTGCGCAATAACATTACGCACTTTTGAGATCCCGCGCGCGGAATGACGAAGAAACCTGCCGATGAGATTTTCTCTATTATCCCTTTGTAATTAGTTCTGATTCAATAACTCTGTAAATTGATAACGGATATTGCTGGTATTAAATTGGAGTCTTCATCGGGTTGAATTACAAAATCGTACACGATTTGAAGTCAACCAGTTGTATCTTTCTTGAGTTATCGGGACCACAGACAGACAGACAGACAGACAGACAGACAGACAGACAGACAAACAGACAGACAGACAGACACACACACACATACACACACACACACATACACACACACCCACAGACACAAACAATTATTGTCACTATACCCTCTACGAGTATAAATACTTGGTTTCGGGTAACAAGTATATCACATTGAGAGTCTGTAATAAGAATGTCTCAAGTATGTCATTTTGTGTTTGTAGGAACATTAATTGTTTTTTTCCACGCACACAATTATATTCTGTAGTGGTATATTTTTAAGACTGTTCATTCAGACGATTTTTGAACTTTTGAACCATTCATAATGGATGTTAAAATTCGCCAAAGATGCACATTTTTTCTTCAACAATCAGGGTCTCAAAGAAGATGTTGACTTCTAATATACATTTAATGAAATAGGTGTTTTTAATCAAGCTTTTTCAATCATGCTCTTAACGCATGAAAAATAAATGAAAGAGCTGGTTGTCTTTAAACTGCAGATCTCAAATGTTGAAGTAGGTAGAGTGGGGATTCGGCGTGACTTTAATAGAAAGTCGATGGATTATAGCAACGTCACCTCCAGCTCTAGAAGAAAAAGATTGTAAAATAATTTCGTAACATCAGGAACCATTTTGTTGAGGAGTTCGGTGTCTTCTTCTTTGAACCAGGATTTAGGAAAACAAATGTAAGGTCAGCATTTTGTACAATAAGATCAATGATCTCAACGGTTTGTAACCACAGGTCTAAGCATTGAAATACATACACTTTAATCGTTTTGATTTGTCAATAAAAATATTTTGTGAATGAACTTCAATTAGACGGTTTTTGAAATTGTTTGACAAGGATAGGAACTCTGTCTAGAAGTTTATATCATTTTTATTATATTTTTACCTCCACTTTTTGAACATTTTATTGCCTTGATGAGAGAGTGATTTTGTTAAGTCGGAAGGATTTTAACACATATGGTTTTTTAGATATCTAAAAATGTTATTCGTGTATGATGTTTAGTGGCTTCACCCTATCCATATATACCCAAATTGAATATGGCCATTTGATAATTAGTTATGCATCTTAAACAATACAGATAATCAAGAAGATAGTGGACAACAGATAGTGGGTAACAGATAGTGGGTAACATATAGTGGGTAGAAGATAGTGGGTAACATATAGTGGGTAACAGATAGTGGGTAACATATAGTGGGTAACATATAGTGGGGAACATATAGTGGGTACCAGATAGTAGGTAACATAATATAGTGGGTAACATATAGTGGGTAACATATAGTGGGTACCATATATTGGGTTACAGATAGTTGGTAACATATAGTGGGTAACATATATTGGGTTACACATAGTGGGTAACATATAATGGGTAACATATAATGGGTAACATATAGTGGGTAACATATATTGGGTAACATATAGTGGGTAACATATAGTAAGTAACATATAGTGGGTAACATATAGTGGGTAACACATAGTGGGTAACATATAGTGGGTAACAGATAGTGGGTAACAAATAGTGGGTAACAGATAGTGGGTAACATATAGTGGGTAACATATAGTTGGTAACATATAGTGGGTAACAGATACTGGGTAACACATAGTGGGTAACATATAGTGGGTAACAGATAGTGGGTAAAAGATAGTGGGTAACAGATAGTGGGAAACAGATAGTGGGTAACACATAGTGGGTAACATATAGTGGGTAACATATAGTGGGTAACATATAGTGGGTAACATATAATGGGTAACATATAGTGGGTAAGAGATAGTGGGTAACAGATAGTGGGAAACAGATAGTGGGTAACACATAGTGGGTAACACATAGTGGGTAACATATATTGGGTAACATATAGTGGGTAACAGATAGTGGGAAACATGTAGTGGGTACTATAGAGTGGGTAACACATATTGGGTAACATATATTGGGTAACATATAGTTGTTAACATATAGTGGGTAACATATATAGAGTAACAGTTAGTGTGTAACATATAGTGGGTAACAGGTTTTTGGTAACATATAGTGGGTAACATATAGTGGGTAACATATAGTGGGTAACATATAGTGGGTAACATATAGTGGGTAACATATATTGGGTAGCAGCTAGTGGGTAACATATAGTGGGTTACACATAGTGGGTAACAGATAGTGGGTAACATATAGTTGGTAATATATAGTGGGTAACACACAGTGGGTAACAGATATTGGGTAACAGATAGTGGGTAACAGATAGTGGGTAACATATAGTGGGTAACATAGTTATGGGTAACATATAATGGGTAACCTATAGTTGGTAACATATAGTGGGTTACATATAGTGGGCAACATATAGTGGGTAACATTTAGTGGGTTACATGTATTGGGTAACATATAGTAGGTAACATATAGTGGGTGACATTTAGTGGGTAACATATAGTGGGTAACATATAGTGGGTAGCATATAGTGGGTAACATATAGTGGGTAACATATAGTGGGTAACACATATTAGGTAAAACATAGTGGTTAACACATTGTTGGTAACACATA
Organism: Clione limacina; assembly: GCA_032362205.1. NCBI lineage: Eukaryota > Metazoa > Mollusca > Gastropoda > Pteropoda > Clionidae > Clione > Clione limacina. Next base: position 2,997 of record JAUUEB010476591.1, on the reverse strand, counting down.
GTGGGTAACATATAGTGGGTAACACACAGTGGGTAACATATAGTGGGTAACACAACGTGTGTAACACATAGTGGGTAACATATAGTGGGTAACAAATAGTGATTAACCAATAGAGGGTAACACATAGTGGATAACATATAGCGGGTAACAGATGTGGGTAATTTTGTTTGATTGGATTTCAAATTTAATCAAAACTCATTTGCCATTTGTTCACAAATGCACCGTTGTTCATCGAGGTCAGCATCATCGCTACCCTCAACAAATACATGCTCCTACCTTCAAGACGCCATAACGTTGCACAACTCTTTTCACTTAGGTTTGGTGTGCAGAAAATAGCATTATTACACCCCTAGATTGTTTTTCTCTATACAATTCAATGTAATCAATCGTGCAGTTATATTGTCATAATGCACGGGAACCATGATACTTTGCGCTTGCATTATTGGCTTAAATCGTCCATTGTGACGACACGGAAATTGTCGTCAATCATTTTCCGACTTTTGGGAAACTACCTTTAATCATTTTCCGAGGTTTGGGAAATCAAGAATATAACCCTGATTTGTTTAGACAATTTAAGAAAAAACATTGCCGATACTGAGACTCAAACCCCGACACTTCTAGTTATTAGTCCGACGCTTTACCACGACACTAGCGAGCTCCTGAAGATATATGCAGAATTTGTGCATTTATTCTCACACTGCACTATTGGACGCGACTATCGACAACGAAACCCAAACCGCAAAAATTTCACCAAATCGCACCAATTGCATGCACCGGAACGCACTTAATGTGACTATCTAAGAAAAGCGAGAAGTAGGATTATCAATGAAAGGTCAGCCTTTGTCGAATAGACTTGCATATTAGTATTCGTTCTTCTACTTCTTCTTCTTAACGCGAATGAAACTCGTTTACGGGGTGTAATAAAGAATTTAATAAATCTCATTGTCTTACATTGTCTCTTAAGAAATTTCAAAGGTGTTCAATCAAATTTATTACCAGTCGATAACTTGTCTAAAGTTTTAATCAAATGTATTTGGAGATTAGGAAATTAAAATATCGGAAACGAAATCAAATTATGTATTTCTTTGTCTACTAAGTAGTTTTTAAAATTTTGCTTACAGCGCTATCACAAAAAAAAACTACAACGGGAAACCCCGAGCAGAAATTACCGTATCATTACACGACCAGAGTAGAAACAAGATATCAATATCAAAGTACAATTTCAATCAATAAGCTTATATGGTAACATCACAAAGAAGATAGTTGACGAATGTTTAAATTTGAACCTTTATCCGATATTGTATCTTGATGTGCGACAATATTATTGCATCAGACAAAGTATAGGAGTCTGAAAACTAACGTAGCAATTAAACAGGGCTACAATATGAAGAGAAGCTTTCAATTTACAAAGCAGGGTGTTTCGCTTTTGAACTTTGAAATTACCATAACAACTCTAATTACTTAACAATCAGTAAAAATAAGAAACAAGAACACATTTGTCCAAACATTCAAATCATATCAACCACAATGCATCGGACAACTGAAGATCATTGACCCCCAAAAACCGGTTAACAAGGATAAATTTACTTTTCAGCCAAGACAGTTATATATTGACAGGCCGTGTTTCATAGTTCCAATATCATTTTGCCACATTTGCATTTTTTCTTCCTCTGAAATACACCATCTCACAAAATGTGTCGGAGATTTTACATATCATAATATGTTGAGCGAAGCAAGAAGCTGCTGACTCTGCAGTGCTATCCGGCATAGTTAAGACAAAACAATGGCTAAGTTTCAAGACGTTTCTGTTTTTAATGAAGGTTTGAGAAATCCAAAAAATTGTAAAAGTTGTTCGCCTAACTTGTGGGCCACAGTGTAGTTTTCTTTAAACAAATTAGAGATATGTAAAAGTATCATACTAATGTGTTGGCAATGACTTTTAACAAAGATTTCACATAGTTGCATCATCTTATAAGTTTAATGTTAACAACATGACCTTCTATTGTCATAAAAGTCAACTTGACCGAGATGAAAACTTATATTGTACAATTAATATTCGTTTACTTTTATCTAGTTCAGCTTAACCTACTGTCGTTATTGTTATTGTAAGATGTTAACACTACAACTCTCTGTTGTCATAAAAGTCAACTTGACCGAGTTGAAAACATGTTACGTACATCTGTACTCTAGATCACTGTGCCATCTGCTGTTTTGTAAGTGTGATAAGAAAATATTCATCCGTAGAACTAAAATAACACAAAACACGACATTATCGTTTAATAATGTTGTTTTGTAAATCTAAGACGTTAATTGTGTTGTACAAATACATAATCAAGTTATTTATCAAATAACGCTTTCTTAATTGCAAACATGCAACATGCAACATGCAACATACATCATACAACACATCTTTCACATATTTACGTATACGCAGTTAATATGAAGTAATGATGTCGATCACTGATTGTTTAATGTGTTCATAAGGAATGTTATAACAATGGGACTAATACGTAAACAACAACTCAAAATCTAAAGATTGAATATGACGGTTATTAAATATTATTTACATTTAAAGTTCACGTTCCCTGAACAATAACTGATGTCAGTAAGTTCCTTATTGTCCGGTACCCATACAACATGTTAATTGGAGACCAAAGCTAATCTTAACGATAATGTTATGGGGTCATAGGATCTAGAATGGGTAGACCGCCTTTTTAAAAAGGATGGTTATATCTTTTTTTACGGAGACCGAGCAAATACGTGTCTTGTCTTTTTTTCTTTTGAAAGAACGTTTCTTTGTCATGGCATTTATAATTGGAATAATTTAGTTTATAAAAAGGGTATGACTACAATAATTCATTACAAACTCATTATTATCTGAACGATCTTGGACATGGTTGTATCTTTTCATCTTTGTTCCTTATTATTTATTATTATTATTTTTTTAATCATTTTTCTTTATTTTTGTATTTGTTTGACCTGTTGAAGGGAATTTTC
>JAUUEB010476580.1:0-11328 GCA_032362205.1 Clione limacina | reverse complement strand
AGACAACAGCATTTGAGGTAGTTTGTCATTGCTTTCCTCACCGACTTTACTTCGCTTGGCCTAAAGAGGCTAGCTACCCGTTTTTGCAACTGGCCGCAGAGTCGACAAAATATGGTCGAGGCTAGAGCTTGAACCCGCAGTGTTCTTGGTGATAGAACGTCGCTCCTACCAACTGAGCTATCTACACCCCAAGTAATCAGTAATTGTACATTTTATAACTGTAAACATGGGTGACTGTCAAAACAAATACTTACTCAAACTATAAGATAATGAAATCTAAGAGATACCACTCAAACTATAGAGATACCACTCAAACTATAAGAAAGAAAATATCTCGCACTGTAGGGCTGTATTTGAACTTATCTAAAACAGTAGAAACTTGTAAGGAAGAACTGCATGGTGACAATGTGTAGAAACAAGCGAGACACAACTGTTAAAGATGATTGCAAATGATAAGTTGGACAGCCTTATGTGTTCATCTTGCTTTCACCCTGAGTAAAAAGATTGATGTGATCTATAAATGTTGATTTCTCAAGTCAGTCGTCCAAACGAGGTCATCTTTTCTAATCCTTAACATAAGATTGAAGATAAATAACTACAGGCTAACACCTTGTCTGGCTCAGCACACACCAACAATCAAATATCGGACATACTCACTGTCTACACGCCTTGTGTAGCACACATCATCTCAGCTTGCACTGACACACTCTAGACATACTCAATCATAACATAAGTGCCATTGATTTATTTACAGACCACCGCCTGAAAACTGTGCTATTGTCATCATAAAAAAACATCTTTACAAAGCATAACAACCATACAATTTTCAAGCAGCGGGATAATCCTGTGAATGTTAAGCCATACGCATCCCTTTCCCAAACTACACACAACAAAACAGTAATATCACAAGTGCAGAGTTATGCCGGCCAGGCCTTCATCTTACAATTCAACCATGTTATATATAGACAAAAACCTTTATGAAATTATAAAAAGGGAAAAGAGTCACGAGCCATTTTAGTCCGCACACCAAAAGTGTTAAAGCACAACAGGATATGATACTGTTTTAGGCAAACATTTTCTGTCGTCGGGCTGCCCTCCTGGCAACTTCTTTTGACAGTTTGTAGGGGTTAGTTATCAGAAAAATTTAAAATGTCAAGATGCTGGCCACATTTTATATAATGTATTCACACATATCATCTCATCTCTCTATCTCTCTATCTTCAAAGGCTTATTAAACAGCTTTCGATCAGATGCTTATATAAAATAATTCATAGTATCGGCATATGTATTTGTGAGATAATTAATTAACAACTGATTGCTCAAAACAAGTTTGATGATTATTCATCACATAGAGACAAATAACATGTTTACATTATTCATGACAATATCATTTAGTTAATGTGAACTTAAGAAATAAAAGACAAACAAACTCACAAGGACATAGTGTAAGGAGACAAGACCATCAATTACAATTTGTGCTGCCTTCTAAACAAGAGTTGTATTAAAATAGGCGTTGGTCCCTATACAAAGAGCTCTGTTTACAGTCATTCTATATCAACCACTACACAAATACCTTATGTACAGCACTGTGGTTAGAAGCTTAGCCTACAATTATTAAAATGTCTTTTGTCTCATTAGCTCACATTGATGAGTGTTTTGTTAGTCTATAAGCTCAGCGTGTCAAATTCACAATATATAGTGTGTTATATTATAGAAATGTGGAAATGAATGTTTGAATCTCCAATGGAAAACTGAGCTAACATCTATTACAATTTTGCTCCTCGTAGACTCAGGGGTCCTACTAGTTATTCCAAAACAGTTTCAACTAGACATTTGATATTTTCAGAGTTATTCACCCAACACTCATACTCAGAAATGCTATGTATAGAAGATAAAGATAACATTGCTTTCTAACAAAATTGTCCACAATTTGATTGTTTATCAGGTTTTTCAGATGGTCTACCTAAGATGGATGAGTCGAACAATACAACTGTGGATATACAACAATTTTAGGCACAAGTTACTCAAAAAAGAAATATAAGTTGTAAATGACATAACTGAATTGTTCAATTAAAAACAAAAGAAGACACGCAGTTATGATAGAGACATCTGACCATTGATAACTAGATTGTCACTTCATTAAGCCACACAAGTTGAGTACAATTGTTCCTGTATACTTCCAGAGATAACACAAACTCCTTTCTTCTAAATAATTATTTCTTAAAAAATGTTGTTACAGTATAGTTTAAACCACACCATGTTTTTGTATGACAAAAGATGGGTATATTTCCCTTTAAAGTTTAATATGCACCATGATACTTATAGGTACTACTGTTTATAATCCAGAATGTTTTAGAAACTTTGAGACTATTGTCTGACCTAAAATCTATTTTCGTTTTATGTCTAGTAGACTCTTGATACCCATTATTTTTAAGAAAAAAAGTTGGGAGTCAGTGGCGGAACAAGACTCTCACAGGCCCTGTTGCAAGATTTTTTCCCCCAGAAGTGTGAGGCAAGCAAGTACCAACTACCAGCAATCAATGGTCAATAAAAGATAAATTCAAATAACATTTGGTGGTCTGTATTAAATTAGTAAATAAGAAAAAAGTAAACAACATTGACAAAGAAAGGTCAAAAACATAACATAACAATTCTTTATACAATGTGATAAATTAAATTTAAATAAAATACATGATTAAGCATTGGATGAATGTAATAAAGCAAAATACTGAGAAATAGGATTGAAAACAACATGTCATTACATATCCTAAGTGTCTATTCCAGTCTGAACAGTATAAATTTTTTTAAACATTTGATTGTTGCACGTTTCAATGATTATATTGAATATTCTATTTACATTTTCTCAATTATCATTGCCATACCAATAGTGCCTAAATATCGTATACACATTTCAAGTTAGTGATATTCTTACATAAAATTGGTTCTGACAAAAAATATTGAATTTAACAATTCTTAAGTGCTGTTTAGGTCTATATAGATGTTTTAACACAACTAACTAAAAAATTATCAACCCACATTTGTTAACTGCAAAATTGTACAGCATCATGAATCTTTATAAAGGGTAAATCTGGATTTAAAGAAGTCGTGTAATTGAAGAAAGCGTGTCAGATTCACAGTAATGTTTATCTTATCACCTCTATTAAAAAGATATAAATAACACTGTGTCACTGGTGCAAAGTATATTATTCTATCAAAGAAATCAATTAATCATTTTTAACAAGAGACTTGATAATTGAAAACAGAAAACTTTTGGAAAGTTCATTCGGTGACCATCAACGATGTATAGACAATATAGGTTGCCATGGCTGTGCCCATTGCCCATGTGTATAGACAATATAATATAGGTTTCCATGGCTGTGCCCATTGCCTATGTGTATAGACAATATGCAGGTGCTTACAGTACGAAAAAGACGTACTGCATATTGTTCATTCATGGACGCAGGCATAGGAAACCTTTGGACATGAAATGAGTTAACAACAGAATCAGAGAGTTGTATTTATGTCCTCATGTTGTAAATTGAGACTGATGAGAGCTAGAATAATTAGATAGAGAGAGGGGGAGGGGTGTTGTATAGTTGAACATCATTTGACTGAACAACACATACAGAGGTCAATCTACAAGACACTGGCCATCAGGGGAAATATGCAGCCCAGGACCCTAGGACCTGATATACAAAGCTGGATGAGTGAGTGAGTTGAAATATGATATCACAAAACTTGTTGAACTGTCTTGACACAAGCAAACCTCATAAACATGTAATGTTTTCACACAATAATACACTTTCATTTCTCACAAGCCTCATATACACGCAATTATATACTTAAACTTTAAAACACATCATATACATCAAGCATCATATACATACAATGTCTGCAAGCAATAATACTCTTACACTTTCAAATTATAATATTTATACATACGTCTGCAAGCAAATAGAAAATATTCTTACTCTTTTAAATTTATATACAATATTAATCAGACAAAATGAATTCCATTCATTTAACATTGACGCAAATCAAGAGAAATCTAAAACCCACAAGTCTTATGCTGATATAATCTCAATAAGTCTTCAATTTCAACATGTTGAACATCAATCAGAAAGTCATATAATTAACATTCTTGCTAAATTCCATGTATCATTGCTGATCTATTAATCAACATATACCTCATAGAGGTAATTGATGTTCAATGACCTTTGGTAATCGTCTAGAATATGAACCATCTTCTAGTTCCAGGGTAATAAGAATTGTCAGTTTTGAATGTCAAGCAATCACACAAAGCACAACCTTGTAGCTTCTTTTTGTAGAGTAGGACATCTCATCACAACTCACACATACATTTATATATACACATTGATACGCTCCACATGGTACACAAGGTGCAGGGTGGTGGGAGCAAGCGTAGACTGCCACTGACATTGGGAATAGTTCAATAAATAAATAATGATCAATGACGATGCAGGAATGATGTGGTGTGCGACGATGACAACAGGATGCTGCACTGGACCACCACTGTGTGTATGCCATGATGATGATGATGATGATTTAACAAAACATATGTGCTGGATGAGGACATGGGTCTGTGTGTATGGATGATGATGCTGTGGTGCTGGTGCTATGACCAGGCTGATGTTACAGCCTCTAGGGTGGGGTAGATGGCCATCAGTATGGCAAATAGAAGCATCAGCAGGGGAATGGTGGACACTAGCGAAACCTGAGGAAATAAAGATAACATTTAGAATATGACAACCTGTGATGTCACTAATCATATACTTTACTTATTTGTACAACACAACAATACTCTACTTACCAAGCCCTTCAAAACCTGGGGTTGGTGAACAAAAATCTCAGGGATCCCTCATTGATAGGAATATAAAGGTAAGAGAGTCTTAAGTCCCTTTTTAAAATCATAGCCTACTTATTAACAGGGTTCCATGTTTGTAAAGGTTAGGAACCACTGTTCTAACCAGCACACATAATGGCCTGAGGGCATGACTTCTTTTCTGTTAGAATAGAACTGAAGTCCTCTCCATAGGCAAAAGTAAACTGTCGGATATGGCTTTATAAATTAGCCTGTATTGTAGTATACTTGTCTGATGCCATAGCAACATATATATAGCGCTTAAATTACCTTTTTGAGTTGATAGTGCTGTAAAACCTTACATAACTAACTACATAACTAACTGATAATCTTACACTTCATGTTATTGAAGTGATGTATGAAGGTCAGATTTTGTTGTTATTTGTTATACATATTTATCAACAGATTTAAGGTCATATCAACAATGATCTTTCTCAGACAGTTTAATGTGCCGCCACACGAGGATGTAAGGTGTTACTCTACTGATACCTCCTATCCAGTCACAGTAAACTGACACCGGGTAGACCATATGAAACAGCTGACTTGCCACTCTAGAGGCGGACCCCTAAACCGCTTAGCCATCTGAGCAGTCGAAGGTCATAGTCATCACCGCAGAACTGAAAGTTGTGCTTTTGGGCATGCACTGTCTGTCAGCACTGGCACTTCTACACTATTTAGTGTGTAAAAATCAGTGCATGCTATATTTCTATCCTACAAAGCCCATGAAATGGGATTATTAAAAAAAAATTACTAGATTCCCCTCAATCAACCAAGTTGTAGTTAATCTTAATATTTCACAAATCTGTATCAATATTTTCTAATTACATCAAAGCAAAAAAGGAAACATTGATCTGCTTGTTTCATTTATTTGGGTTTAACAAGAAAACAAGACAAGTCTACATACTTTGCAAAGGTTGCGCACAAAGTTTTTATTAAGTATATTTGGAGAGAGCCTTTAATTCAAGCAATTCTGTTTTCCTTATATGTGTGAAGCATCATAGAAACAAAATAACATCAAGTTAAACATTGTACTGTCAAAAAAATTTAAATTTCAGACAGTGATTGCCTGAAGATATGTGTAATACACGGGGAAAAAAATACTATTGTTGGCTTAGTCTCTTCATTTAAATTTTAAATTTGTTTCAAAAAAAGAATTAAAAATACAATACAGTTACAGCCTGAGAAAAAGACACATTTTAACATTTTTAAGAAAGTAAGCATCAAGGTGTTTAAGTGCAAGCATTCTTTGTATGAAAAGCTAAACAAAATTAGACATCAACTTTTGCAAAAGAACCCTCTGAATCAAACACTAACATGGTTAGAAGAGCCAAATAAACCATAAGACATAATTTGGACCAGATTATCCCTTTCTATGGTGTCACATCTTGGTCTAGTGATAGGCTACTCATGAGCCAGAGTTTCCTTGATCAAACACCTGCTGGGGTATATTGCGGTAATGAGAAAGGCACTTTTCACATCTTTTCCTCAAATTTTCTAGGTGTAGATGAGTACCTGATTATACAAATTTTTTTTTTAAATAATAAAGTTTAAGTGCCTAACAGCATTTTATTTTTCATCTGTGTGGTTGAACAAAATCTTAAATCGTAACTGCTCAACAAAATAAAAAGAAGGTTTTCAAAAGAAAAATTATATATTTTACAACAGTCCAGTCACCCTTGAATCATCTTGCAAGCTAAGAACATGGCTTTTCTTAATCAGGGAATGTGATTTCATATGAGAAATGGTCATTGGTAACAAATGTTTTCTAAGCTAACTATAATTCCAGGAACCAAAAATAAACAATAATATAAAGGAACACATTAAAAGATGACCAATTTTGGCAACACAGCTTCATTGGCTACATCTTTCTAACAAATACAATTTTAAAGAGCTTCTGTTCTGTATCCATCAAGGAGCACACAAGCCTTGGTCTTCCTTTCTTTACAACTTATGCTTCAAAGAGACCACATTTCAAAAGCCTCAATATTCTGTATAGTTACATAGTTTAGTTGCAAAGTCTCTACTCCATGTGCAAAGCTCAGAAATATGTAGCAGTTAAGGAGCCAGAGTTTCAGACCAATTATTAAACTGCCTTGAAGCAAAAGATAAGCTATTGCACTGAATCATCCTTGCACACTTTCTATTCTGCAGGGAATCTCTGTAACTTTTCTAGTATATTCTTTGATTTATGTGCCAAGATACTCAAATATTTACTTTTAAATCTAACTATTTTCCTGGATGTAACATTAATATTGTTGTATTTGCAGATCTACAGAAGAAATCTATGATCCAATCTATGAAATTTTTCAAAAGTTGAATGTTTGGATGCTGTGTAGAACTTTGGGAAGTTCAGATACATTTTTAGAATCATGAAAATATACCATAATTAGTTCAGTTATCAATGAACTAAAAGCCCGAAAACCATCAGCCATGTTAACGGAATTTCTTTACAAATTATAACAATGGCATGAAAAATAACAGTGGCAGTAAAAATATTAACTGGAAAACAACCAAGGATGACATTATTTGAATGACAAAGTATACAAATGAAAAGAGGTAAAAAAAACCCAAATATGTTGCCATGACAAAACAAGTCATATGTAACCATGCATGGAAGTGCGGGCAATAAAACCAAACTAAGATCTGTATAGACTGTACACGTTGCAAATTATCACACTACAGTAGAATCTGGATAAAGCAAACTACTCTGGACCGACCATAGGGCAATGGATTATTGATAAAATTATGAATTACTTCAACAAAGATTGGAAACCAAAGGCTTTACATTTGCTTCGGATTATAAACTATTTGTTGGATTCTACTCTACTCTCCCAGCTGGTGATAATTGTAAAGTAGGAATACAGGCAGAATAATTTTTTGTATTTGTCCGTTTCTCAGTCTTTATTGCTTGATTTATATGATCTTTATTGATGAACAATCGACCTTGAGACCAACTTGTCCCTTCTCACAGGATTAAGACTTTGAATTTTCTATAGACCAATTCACATTATGAATAATCTTTTACTTAAACAAAGAGGGGGGAAATCAGGACTTTTGCATTTGTTTCCAATGATTGATTATTGGTATCAACTGAGTTTGTATTATCCAGACTCAACTGTATTAAAAAAGCAAAAATATAATAACAACTACATCTCGACAAATGTACATGATAAATTTTAAGAAGGAGATTCACAGCTGCCAGTTTAAAACATCAATAATTAGCAGTTCATGAATAAAGATCAAAATAATAAATATTACACATGAATTCTTTTAAAAGAAAAGTGCAACAGGACAATATCAAGGCCATAGAGATTGGACGACACAAACAATAACATCTTTATTCTTGAAAAAATATTCAAATATAATTTGATCCTTGAAAAAATTGTCAATTCAAATATACAGAATCAATTTGAAATAATTCACTTTCTCTTTATATATTTCTTTAAGTCAAACATTGAAGGAATACAGGGACAAACCTTTCAGACTTATTCTTATCTGTAACTTTTACCAACTGACCGCATCAAAATGAGATGGGTGAATGAAAACTTTGTCACTATGTTAATCTTATAGCATATGTTAACAACAAATGGCATTAATTTTTTTTCCTATAATGTAAGGCTGCCATGGCCAACAGTGTATTACAAAACTAAATTCCGCCAAATAAAGCATGGATTAGGGCTTTATACAAACCCTAACACAACTTCTGTTTCTTGAAGTAAAGTTAGTTCGATGTTTATAAATATAAAATGTTGCAGTTGAGAATCAGAGTCCATGAAAAAGTGACCAGATAAAAATTAACATAAGAACAATGCATAATATTTTGTCTTTAAAACAATGAGAATGCATATCATGGAATACAACAATGTATCATAAAACAAATAAATGGAGGATAATATCTTCCGTTTCTCTCACTCATATATTGCATGCTTTGTGAATATTGAGAGGAAAACATGTTTCAACAAAGATATATATTCATGTATATAATATAAATATGTATGTATAAGTATTATTACTACTAAAGTATGTATATCAATAATTACACAAAAACACAACCTATCACTGTAAAGGCACTGTGATAAAAAGTTAAGAAATTCTTAAAAACCAAATCATATCAGAACTAACTAATTAATCAACTCCTACAAAGCCACAAAGCACATGCATATACCATAGTGCACACAATAGAATATTTCATAATATTATTATGAAAATATCAACTGATGTAACTTAAGAAGAAATTTCATTAAGGAAATACATACCTTAATTAAAACAATTATTTGTTTCCTTTAAAGTACCAACAAAATGGACATTTGTTCCATAGTGTAAAATCAAACTTTCCTAAAACTAAATAATGATGTTAGACAAACTCACTTTTACCAAATTCTATCACATCACAAACTGTGTTTTTTCTACACAGATGATCATCTTATTTGTTAGCCTAGTTCACTCTTCTGAGATTTGTACATCTATAGAATTAGTATTCTTTAGTAAACTTTTGTGACATAAAAGCATAGAACTAGCATCTTATAGTAAACCTGTGTGATCTAAATCCATAGAATAAGCATTTAATAGTTAACCTTTTTGTGATCAAACCATAAAATAAGCATTTCATAGTACACTCTTGATATCTAAATCATGATATATGGTGGATTCATAGTGATGTAATAGGATGTCAAAAAAAGACAAACATGTAATGAGGCTGATATTAGGCAGTTACTTCTGTATGTGTCATGTGATGGCAGACAATTGTAGCTGTAAAATTTTTGTCACAACTTTTCTTTGGTAATAACTTAATTCACAAACAGTACGCCATAAACTAAATAACAAGAAGAGGTGCTGATCTATCTCATAATCAAGCTTTAATTTAAAACTCATCAGTACTTTTATATGATGAAACAAAAATAAAAAAGAAGGCAAAAGAAATGCTAGAGAAAGTGAAATGTATGGAACATTAAATGGACAAATGGTGTGTTTCTTCGTTCTTTACATTACACAATGCAGACAGATTCAATACTTCTGTTATCCTTTTGAACATTCATAAAATTGTTACACTTTAACTTAGATATAATTTTTACTTGCTTAGTTAATTGAGTTTATGATCAAAACAAATATGTATAATAATGATGTGATCAATGTTTAGTTGCTAGGCTTAGAAGACAAAAATTTGTGTTAGACACAATAGCCTGAAAAATGTAACATTGGATTCCCTCAATGTTAAACTGCTTTCATTCAAGCTGGTGAAATTTAATATTTTATTCCAATCAAAACATGTTTGTTCACAAGGTCGCATGGCATAATTGTTAAATGGCACCATTCCACTGGGAGCCCTCACGGAGGAGAGAGTGATCAGATACTTAAGTACCATAACATTTGGTAACAAAATTCAGGGACTGTAACTTTGAAACGTTTCGAGGGGTACCTATGGAGTTTCAGACTGCATGACAAGTATTCATATCTAAACAATTTTGTGTGTGGTAAGACATTCCATATGTGTGTGGTTTGATTGATCTTCTTTTGTCAAAACCTTAACAGAAGTATTGAAACAGTACGGTATACATTACAATTTAGTGTTGAGGGGAAATTATGATAAGAATTTAGAAACCTCGATTTTCTAAACTTAAAGAGGTCAATAATTCATATCTTAAGGTCTTTACCAAAATGAAAAAAATGTGGTGAAAAAGAAATATTGTATTTCTTTTCACAATGCATTTCTTTTATAATAGAGCATTTAAAGTTTTGTTATTGATTTAGACAGAAAAAAGTAATTAACTTCCAATTCTGCTTTAACTTATGATTATTTCAAAAAAGTATCTTTTAAGAACAAAACAATGCAAATCTTGTGTAAGCATGTGCCGGGGCAGAAAACATCAATATGTTAGGGAAATGGGAGAGATTTGTAAAATCTTATCAATAGTTTCGGGATTAACACAGCAGATTACAAGTAAGCCCTATGCAATAATTTCTCCATTTGGATTGATTTGACTAAGGGCCAACACAAGAATATCACGTTTTTCTTTAAAGAAGCGGAGTTCTCTCCCCGCTAGTCTTGCTGCCTCTAGATCCCTCTCTGCAACTTCCAGTTCTGTGGTGATGATATCAGGGGCTTCCTGTTCTCTGGCGATCCAGTCTAAGGCCATCTGTGACCTCATATCATCATCAAGGGCACGGTGTGAGTAGTGGGCAAGGACCTCTTGACGTGAGCAGTTTCTCTCTCGCATTGCCTTAAGACTTCCGTTCCAATGTAACAACTGGAATACAGTCATGAGTTCTTGAAACTCCAACATGGATCTCCCCTTGTTTGCTTCTAGCATGAACTTAAAGGCCCCAATCCCTGTGTTGGGGTTTTCTGCATCAGATGATTTACCCTGTAAATGGAAAAAGGTTTGAAATATTCATATCATGATTTTGATCACTCACATACATTTCTTATTGAATAACAAATTTAAAAA
>JAUUEB010476569.1:0-11329 GCA_032362205.1 Clione limacina | reverse complement strand
TAAACAGAGATGCCTGGAGAACTGCCATTGCATTGCAAACAGTCTAACCCATGCAGCATGGACAAATAGACTTAAAAGGATGATGATGATGATAGAGTTGTCTCAGGCACAGATGACAAGGGTTCACAGTCCTTGGGAAGCCTTGGAATTGAATGTTTCAATTGTTTTGCCCTTCTGATGATGTTTTGTTGCTGCAGTGTGTTTCTTGGTAGATTTCTGAGTTTCTCTTTCATTGCGTGCCTGTCCGTGCAGCAACATTTTTCCGCTTGGATCAAGACTTGTGTTTCTCTGCAATCTTGCAGAGGCTGCTTTTTTTAAAAAATCACTAGTAAACGGCTTGAATCCAAAACCTGTAGAGTAAATTCAGATGCTAACTAAGATGAATTATACTGTTTTTTTTTAATTTTGTGATCTTTATTTCAAAACTTCCTTTATGTTTGTATTTATATATTTATTTGCTTTGATTCTACAAGATTTATCTTTCTACTTATGACTGTATTAATGTGCAGCAATCACGCATCATGGAATGATGATCTACTCAGAGAACTGCCGGAACTACATATGTACTATATTATATAAAACCAGAGCTCTAAAAAGGGCACATTAGTGCGTTTTTGCCGATCAGTGCCGAATTTTACTTTAGAATTTTTAGAACAGGTATTAAAAAGTGTAAAAACACCAATTTTATTAAGATAAAATCCTGAGAGGTCCTACCCCAATACCCTTTAGATGCTTTGCTCAAGTCAGGGCTCCAAGATCGGCGTTGCCGCGGAGTTTTTTTATTTCAACCAACTTGGAGCCCTGATCGTGTTAGTGATCCTTGATGATGCTTTAAGTTTCAAGAATTAAACCCATATTGAAATAGACCCTTTAAGAGAAAACTGATGAATTTGCAAGCGGAGCACTTGTCTCTTTTAAAAGACCTTTGTATTTTTTTCTGCAAAAATTGTTTATTTGAAAATCCTATTTGAGCTTGTTTACATTTTTTCAAAATTTATCTTGAGCCTTATTCATTTTCAATCAACAGTGGACGAGGAAGTGATTATGGCAGAGAAGGGTGTAGATGTAGAAGGATCTCATGGAGGAGATGCTGAACCAAGTACAGAGCCTGAGGTAGAGCCAACCTCAAATGATGGAGTCATGGTTGGATCTCTGGAAACACCATACATTTCAAAGGTTTGGCAAATCAACTTTATGTTCAAATGCGGCCCTGTACACCATATTAACATTTTTTTTTGTTATTGATACTAATATTCTAAAATTGATCCATTATCTTAAGAGGAAATTTCGAATTATTTAAAAGGTGCTACAGTACAGTGTTATATATGCTGAGGTCCAATCCTGTTGCTTTAGATTCATGCAGTTTTGCTAAATGTCATGGACTTCATCAGCATCATCATCATCATTATCATTTATAATCATGGGTACATGTACCATGTGTTAGACTCACTGTGAAATGGCGGCTCTCCACAGATCACGGTTCAGGTCGAGACTCTTGTTTACACCTAGGATCTTGATATCATCTTTCACCACTGATGTCCACGATTGTGTTGGGCCGCTCACAGGCCTTTCTCAGCCAATTGTCCTTTTCCCTCCTCATTACGTGGCCCTTACATCTAAGGCGTCCATGTCTGGCCAATTGAGTAATAGGCGTAATGCCTCCAAGCTTGGACTTGAGCTCAGTGGAAGGGATCCTGGTATTCAACCAGGAGCCTCACATCCAATGCACCATTGTCACCTCTGCCCGGTGGAGTCTGTCAGTCTCTGCTTTCTTTACAGGTTTCACTTCCATGTAGCATGGCAGGTCTAACACATGTCTTGTAGATAGCACCCTTCAATTCCAGGGAGACACCCCTTGTGTCCAGCAATGGTAGCAGTTCCTTGAACTTTTTCCAACCGCACTGTACTTGAGAGATGGAGCTTGACTCTGCACCCCCCTCGGCATCCAGCATGTCACCAAGGTAGCAGAACTTATCTACGGTAGACTTGTGCAGAATTCCCTTGACAGCGCTTCCATCACTATGATGAAGAGAAGGGGGCTTAGGACTGAGCCCTGGTGGACCCCAACCTTAACGCTGAAATTCTCCCCAATTATCCCATTCACACTCACTGCACTCTTGCAGTGCAGATACATAGACATGACTGTGTTGATAAGCCACTCCTCTACTCCCACCTTCTTGAGGGCCCACTTGACAACCTTTCTGGGTACTCAGTCGAAAGCCTTTTCCAGATCTATAAAGGCAAAGTAGAGTGTCTTGTACTTAGCCAGGAAGCTTTCTTGGAACTGGCGTATGATGAAGATTGCATCTGTTGTGCCCTTTCCTGGCATGAAGCCGAACTGCATGTCATCTATCATAACCATCTGCCTGATCAGCTGTTCCAGGACTCTTTCAACTGCTTTCATAGGGTGCTCAAGTAATTTGAGGCCTTTATAGTTCCCTCTATCTAGGGCGTCTCCTTTGCCTTTATAGAAGTTAAGAATGGTGCTTTTGTCCCAGTCTCCTGGCATCTTGCTTTCCTGAACAATGTTGTTGAACAGGTCTGTTATGTAGTCTATACCTGCTTCTCCAGAGGCCTTGAGCATCTCGGCGTTGACACCGGTGCTGCCGGATGCTTTAGCATTCTTCATTTTAGACAATGCCACTGCAACCATTTTCTTTGGAATGTGGGGGGCTGGGCCTTCAGGAGTAAGTGTCCAGATTGTAAGCATAACGAATATTATGGTGGGCTGCCATTGCATTCCATGCGCCTTAACTTTCTCTTGGCCTACACAGTATAGCTGCTCATTTTCTCTGCTGAGTCGACGGATCCCAAACCTGCAGTGTTCTTGGCGATAGAACTTCGCTCTTACCAACTGAGCTTTCTTCGCCCCAGCTGTTGTATATGTTTTTATCTAATGAGTATTTTCTTTTGTGAAATCATGTAAAAGGTTGCTATAATGATGTTTTAATATCATATAAAAGATTAGGATTTGATAAATGCACATGCTTTTCATGAGATCCACTGTTACTAACCTAGGATTTTGTGGTTGTAAGTGCAAGATGTTAAACTTGAACAAGTTGCCTGTGCTCAAAATTCATTTGAAATCAACAAAGGAGAAGGCTGGTGATAACACAAGAAATGTTATTTAATTTTTTGATGTGATTTTATTAAATAACAATTATTCATTGTGCTTCAAAACCATTCTAATATTTGCCCTCTTTGCAGGATCTGCATGACACGTATTACATCATCAAAAGAAATCCAGTCACAATTCTGTGTGAAGCGTACAATGTTGAGCAAATCTCTTTCTCCTGTATGAATAAAAATGTTGATGAGACAAAAATTGTCATACAAACAAGAGAGGAAGTTATTCATCAAGAAAATGGAGAAGAAGTTATTCAAAAAATTACTGAAGCCTCGTTTGAAGTGACAAAGGATGATTTGGACAATAAAGTGGGAGAGAATGATTACATGTGTCAGTGCTTTGCTCATTACATAGTACCTGGTATGGATGACGAACAGAAATTGTCCAGCAAAATGGGATTTGTTGAAGAAGGATGTAAGTAGCAGAGTGTGTTGATTCATTTTACTTTTTGTAAAGTATTTATAATGATGAAAATTAATATATTTTTTATTAATATAATTTTTTTTAAAACAAGACAAACTATTAACTTTGAATCAACTTGATAAAGTGACCACCATAGTCAAATTTAAGATATGAGAACCCCTGTCAAAAGTTGTTGCTATGTACTACAAGTGGATGTCAAGACAAGTTAAACAAGGTTTACAGAAGGGGCCGCAATTTTACCTGCTCCAGTACTTTTTATTTAAAAAAAATACCAAAAGTATAGCCATTAAAGCTTTGTTCCTGGTTATTCCAAAAGAGTAAAACTTATTGGCCTGATTGATAATTTCAACCAAAATGACAGTTTTGAAATTTATTTTGTTCCGGGTCATTTAGTTTACATTTTAGAAATGGATTAAACACCATAAGACATGCGGCTCCCTTTCCTGCTTTACATCTATCTAAATTTATATGCAGAGAGTAAGAAAGAATTTATGAACCTATGTAAACCTTTACTTCAAGTAAACAACATAGAAGCATTATTTGAATGTATAAATTACTTTGAAAATGACAGTGTATTTGTCTTCTATTCACAAAATCTATCAGATATCAAGAAGTTCAAGAAATCTCCTGAAAACAAGATGGCAAAGGAAGGTGATTTTGTTTCTATCCCCTGTGAAGCACCCAATGGAAACCCCACGCCAACGGTAATTGATTGTTTGTTTTCAATTAAGGATTAAGTGATGCTTGTGTTTGTGTGTCTGTCTGTGTATGAACAAGATAATCAAAAAATATACAACTAAAAGATGTTAAATGTGGTATGATGTTGTGTAATCCAACACAAAGAAGATCCCTATTAAGTCCAGTAATATCTGTTTACAATTGACTGAGTAAGGGACATTTTTAAGTATTTTCTATCATTCTTTGGTACACAAAATTTTCTACCGCCATTACTGTGTAGAAGTTTTCCTTCTGTGTTCAAGATCGATGTTACACTTTTAATGAACATACTTGTGCGGCTTTTGTCGTTCATTAGTATTTTGTACATGGTGTGCTCTCAAACAAACTAAGCGCACTGCACCATTAGTTAAAGCATATTATTGGATACAATCTAAGCAGTAATTTAATTTTCTCAATCTGTTTTTGTATACATATTTTCATTAAGTTAATTTCTTTTATTTAACATTTTAGTAATGCTGACATGGTATAGTGAGAAACTGTTTTATTTTACATAGTGTCGAATTTGTACTCTATTTGAGTACTCATGTTTCTAGTTGAAAATGTGTCTACTACTCACATTTTGCACATAAGATCTTTTATGCTTATAGGTAGTACCAGTTTTAGCCTTTTTTCAATTATCACAAAGAACAAGTTAATGATAAGAAATTTGAGTAAATATATAAACAGTCTGTCTTTAATGACTAAATGAAATTAAAATAACTAATTCCTCACTAATATGAGAAAAAAGCATTATTTCAATGAATCCTTAAAGTAAGGTACATTAGAAACACGCAGACTTTATCATTTGGATAGTATCAGGGTTTTCACAGGTCTGAAATTACGTTTTTTAATTGCAGACAGTGGAAAGGTCGGGAATTTTATAAAAAGCTGAAAAACCAAGAATAGGATTGGAATTTTTTGTTTATAGAGGTGTATGGAGAATATTGTCACCAAACGTGTTACTTTATCGATTGATATTCCTGTATTTTTCATACACTTATGATACTGTGGCATAGAGGAACACCTCCCCTATTATTTGAGAGAAATGTTATCAAAATCGGTTGATATTTCACCAAGATATTTGTTTATATTTTATTGATAATTTAAGTCTACCCATTAAAATACTCTATTTTTTCAGAAATCATTGGGAGTCCCCTTTCATGAGTTTTGAAGACGGCAATCTTTTGGTTTCCATTCATTTATGACACTGTCGCGCAGGAGAACATATACCATTTCATTTGAAACCAACTTTATTGGTTGATAATTGACAATTTTGCACACCTACCACTAAAACGGCCATGCGCCTTGCCTGTTCAGATCCAGGAATATGGGTCTGGAAAAAAAAATTTATTCAGCTGTGGGAACCCTGTAGTATTAAAGTCAACAACATTAATTCCCTTCCTTTGAACAAAAATATCACTGTATCTATTTACATTTTGGTAATACATGAGTTTCAGTTAGTGGTATCTTGGTATCTTTATTATTCAACCATTGTTGTTTATGTGTAGGTCGGTGGATACTGTCATATTGCAAATAGATGAAAGGAAAGATTTCATTGGTTGAATGTAAAATTTTAGAGTGTTTGTGATTGTACAGCTTTCATTAACACTTTATTCTAACCACACTGTTTGCTTGTAAAAGACGTTAAGGAAAAGAATTACCCACAGGGCGCTAAACCATTGTCTTTTGAGACAGACGGGTGCCTTCCCTACTACTACAGTTTGCAGTTTGCACTTGTATTCCACTAAACAATGTGTCTACTACAACCTCATTATAGAAAATAATATCTAAACTTTTATTCTTATCATACGTTCCAAGTAATCTTACAAGTTTGTATTTTATCACTAGCTCTTAAGAGATTGACCACAAGAATAACAGTAATTGTAGTTATGATAGTAACGAATGTTGTATCTTTTTTATGATTTTACAGGTGTACTGGACAAAGGATGGAGAAAAAGTTGATGACCTGTATGTGATGGCAAGTCACGCTCTTATCTTTGACAAAATTCAGGTCGAGGATGAAGGAGACTATAAATGTGTTGCTGAAAATGATGTTGGAAAGAGAGAGAGTGATGCTGTTACTGTAGAAGTAGAAGGTAAGTTTTAAGTAAATGTAAGAATTTGGCCTGCATATGAATTTATTTTAGTGATATTAGTGTGCGCTGTACTGACACCACTTCACAACACTTCATTTTAAACGCCTGGCAAGCCAGAACATACAAGTCCTGACCTGGCTGTTCTACAAACTCACCCCCTTATGTTTTCTTTAAAAACTGAAATAGAAAGTGCAACCAAGAAAATCATCCTGATAGAACAAAAAGCAAGCAAGGCAGGTTCATATTTTGAGACAAAAACTTGATTATCAATGCTTGCTTCACTTTACTTAACTTTCATTGAGATTGCTTGCATAACAGACAAAGATATTCAAAGTTTTATTCTAATAGTACATTTTTAAGGTATAAGCCTCACTTTTATTAGACATTATCCCCAAAAGTCATAGATAGACTATCAATTCTACATGAAACTTGAGCTTACCAAAAATCTAAGCTTTAAGTTTTGATGTTTGCGTTACCACTTAGGAATACTGATATAAATGAAGTGTTAAAAAGCTCAGAATTATGTTGATAGGATGTTAAAACATTCACCTACTACTAGAAGCATTAAGAACTACTATTGGTTATTTTTTTGAAAAATGTGAAATAAACTTGCATCGAAAAAAGCTAAACTTTCAGCAGAAAAATCATCATAAACTTTGGGACATTGTTAAAAAATATAGCATCAGCAGTTAAACCACTATTTATGACACCTTAAAATCAATTTTAGCTTGATTTAACAATGCAGACCCTTAGATAAACTATAAACCTGTAATACTATGTAAACCAATGTATTCAGATTAAAGAGGTTAGACTGTATATGATTCAGTCTACTATTGAATAACCCCCCCCCGCAGTGCAAGTCACATAACTCATCAATTAAAAAATCTGATTTATCAATGTTGGTCTGTGTCTTTATTATAACTGGCAACTTATGGTCTCTATACAATTATAATTTCATTATTGTATGATTAATCTCAGAAATGAGAATTGCGCTGTAAAACCTTGTATAACAAACTAAAAATGTTATATGTATGAGTATCTATGTTAATCTGCTTTCGTTAATACCTGTTGACAATTATTTTCCAGATGCTCCAGATGCTGAAGTTGGTGGTGAAGGTAGGACCATAGATTTTGCTATGCCATTTACTTTTAACATAGACTCTGCTGTATGAATCTGATGGAACCTAATTTTGATTTAGTTATGTTTCGGTTTTATAAATTTTTTATTAATTCTTTTTTAAAGTTATTTACGTATAAAGTCAAAAACAAGTGTAACACTTTTTTTTAAGTTTAACACATTTTGGAAGGAGAAAGTTGTGTAAAATAGAGGGGTTTATTTTGGCTCCATTTTTGTTTATGAAAGATGAAATTGAAATTACATTATCCATCATGCTCATACAGTTGTAAGTTCTTGTGCTGTGGTGTTTTCATTACTTATCATTATAATCAGCTATTCTATATACTATGTGAACTGTCCAAGATGCATGGAATCATATTTACTTCTCTCTCTACAAATGTTCATACATTTTGTTGTTGAGGGTTGTTAGTTTTCTCACCCAAAATCTGATTTTGCTTTGAAATTTACAGACAATGTCTTGTGCTATGTATTAAGCTTTTCAGTCTTGTTCACAAATCACTAGTGTGACATTTCTGTCAATCAAGGATTTTGTTATTTTAAACATCAAATGAACATTCCCTGTGACAAATTGTCATAGCATGTGCCATACTTTCCTACCTCTGATGTGGTATTTGAATCGTACCTACCTACTAGTTTGATATTTTTGTTAGATCATTCAGATTATAAGATGTGATTTAAGAATATCACTTACCCTCCCCTATGTTGTGTTTTTAAAGAAAAATAGAAAGTTTTATATGAAATAAGAATTAAAAAAATGGATGCATGTATTTTTCCTTTCATCCCAATTATCTACAGTACCTTATTTCTTCTTTGTGAACCTGTTGCTCTTTTGTTGTGGTTTTATACTCATTTTCATCCAGCTGATCCTATGAGAAAAATTCTCTCAGAAGATTAAGTTTGGATTTTTGCTTTTTTAATGACTTATTCTTTTCTGCCTCTCTGCTATTTAAAAAACGAAAACCTTTTTGCAGACAAACATGGTGAGGAGGTAGTAGAAGGAGAAACAAAGGTAGATGGTGAAAATGAGCCTGCAGTTATTGAGCCTAAAGAAGGTGCAGATACAGTTGCTGAAGTAGAACAGACAGGAATGACAGTAGAAGAAGGTGTAGGGGAACCAACAGGAGAAATTGAAGGAGGAAATGCTGAAGTAGTGCCAGAAGTTGAAGGAAGTTTTGATATTTCTGAAGGTGGTGCTGCAGGTGTAGGGTCAGAACAAATGGGAGAAGGTCAAACTGATGGTGAGAATACTTAAGAATATATTATGGACAAAAACTAAAGACATTTTTTGCATATCTGAATAGTGCTTGATGCTCATTACAAACAGCAACAATTTGTCTAGTTGTCAAAATAAAAGACCAGAGTTTTAATTTTTAAATCTTATTTGAAGAATCATAGGCAACAGAGAGTTATCTTAATGACTATTGTCTTGAAAGAGCACAGCACACTGTTGGTTTGGAATCTCACCTGCATGAAGGCTCTTGTTGCCTTTTTACCATCTAAGCATGTTTATCTATTATATTATCAATACATCACTTTGCAAGTTTTCCCATTTTTCAAAACTTGTGTGTCAGTTTTTTACCCTAGGTGTGTGTAGTTACTTATACAGCCCTGATTTTTCCCTTTGTTTTTTCAGTATTCTATCTCAAGTTTGTCATTCGCAATAAGTAGTGACAGGTGTAAAATACCATTTTATTTCTACCCTGTAAAAGTGTATGATATGGTAATAAAAACAAACAAACTTAACCATCTTTTCATGTTCACAAATGCTGTTAGATATGTTCAGTTGCATAATCATACATATTTCAGATCATGGTCTTATTGAAGGTGGAGAGGGCGGAAAAGATTATGAAATAGTAGTTAACAAAGAATTTGAACCAGAAATTGTACTTCAAACTGAATCTCCAATTAAAGAAGACAGATGGAATGGGAACGAAGGTGATTTTGACAATGAAGAGTCAAATAAAAATGAGGAAGATTCTAGTAAGTGCTTTCATCTAGCATTATCTTCTTATAAATGTACAAGCTTCACTCATTTAATTGTTTTAATGCATAAACTAAAAGAAAATCTTTAAAAAAAATATACATTTTCAAAACTTTCCTTTAGATAAGATCACAATGCTAAATAATCTTCAATTTTGAAGTTACAGCTAAATTGGAAGAAGAAGAAGTTCTAATTGATTCATCAGAGTACAGTACAATAATTATTAACCGTTTTACATTTCTTTTACTGCTTTGAATTAACTTCAAGCTTTCATAGGTGGGAATTTCACACATTTTGTCAGTTTACTGCCGAAATCAAAATGAAGACAGTCCCATTTTGCAGAACCCGTCGAAATAATGATTTTAAATTTAATTTTTTTTAAAAAGAATGGGGATCAAAAGAAAGAAAAAAATTGTTCATACTCCATCTGTAGAATTCTTCTCTAAATCTTACAATGAGAACCTGCTTGTCGATATAAATTTTCTTTCTTGAAAGCTATTTGGACTCCAGAAGGCAATGTGGAAGGAACAAATTAATTTGAAAGAAAAGGATAGAAATTGTCAGCTTATGATTTAATTTAATTCGAATTGATGTCACATTACCTGCAACTCAGTCAATAATAATACAATATCTTTTATGGTGCCTGTTGAACCCAGAAATTGTTTGATATTGTGTGATATAAATATATTTCAGGGTATTATATGATAATTAATTCGTTTGAAAAATGTTTCGGCACACCAATAATAATATTAATTAATTCACTTTTAATTTTTAACTCAATAGTACTATTTTTTGGTACAAATACGTACATATTGCTAGATTATTTATTGGAATTTATGAATTAATGTTGATAACAGATATGGCCAGAATGCAGTATTTTGCATCAATTTATCAATAATTTCTTGGGGCATACCCCTGCCCCCCCCCCAGGCCTTGCGCCCTATGTCTGCCGTTTTTGGCTTTCACTCCCAAACTTACTTTTCAATTCCCACCTATGAGGTTTTTAACACAATTTTGCGATCAAAGCTACTATCAAACAATTCAACATCAGCTAGCTGACTTATATGAAACCTCTAGTTACTTTGTATGCATTTGTTTTATATTAAATCACCTTTAGTCATCATACACATGCATGAAAAATAGTTGAATAGTGTCGGATGTTTTGTGATTTTAAAGTGATACCAATGCTGTGTGTTCACCTTGCTATCCAATGCATGCTATTTTTTTTTTGTAGTGGCATCATACAAACTTTTCCACTTTGACTTATGCAAGGTCACCAAGTGGTGTTATTGTTTGAAATATACTGTTCTGCCATAATGTATTCCTAAGAAAGCAAGATTGACATATGTTGTTAATCTTGAAATATAGAAGCAAGCATTGTATTCCCTGGGGCATTTAATTAATACAGTTTTAAAGCAATAAGAACGTCACAAGCTACAAGGATAGCTTGGAATCTGTCTAAGTTCAACATGAAACAAAATATCATAACAGCATAAAAAAAAAAAATATCTTTCAATTCAGAGTAGCTTAGATGGTTTTTCATACTTGGAAATGTGAACTTGATGCCTCCCCCCAAACAAACAAAATAAACATCTCCTTTATAGACTCTTCATAATTATCAAATGATGATACTAAAAATATATGTGCGTCTCTGGAAATGAAGCATATGCCCATGAAACTTGTCCATGAACGATACCCCCTGGAACAATATTTAGGAAGGCTGTTTGCCTCCCTGTAGTTGCAATATGGACAATCAATAATGATCAGTGAATCATCATCGCCATTTAAAAACACAGTAACTCTCTCTCTCTCTCTCTCTCTCTCTCTCTCTCTCTCTCTCTCTCTCT
>JAUUEB010476536.1:0-11331 GCA_032362205.1 Clione limacina | reverse complement strand
TGTGGTCTGAACAAGGTCATTGCATCATAATGTTATATTTGATGAAGAAACATGAGTGACAGATGGAGGAAAACGTTATCGACTAGTTTGTTATTCAATAGAATTGATCTATATTACAAACAATTGACAGGCAAAACAGAAGTAATTGGCATTTTTAATTTGATTTATTTACCTAGAGCTTACTGGCCTAATATCCTGTACAAAAATATCAAACAAATACACAATTGTGTTGATGTCTAAATTGCTTATATTGATTTAACATTGACTCAATGTTGTATGGTTTTAAAAAGCAGTGTTGAACTTTTCTATTCAATCTCATTGAGGTTTACACTGATAAATATATATTTGTATCTTGAGGACAATCTCTTTTCATTTGTTTTCAACAACGCTAGAAACTAATACAACAAGATAACTTTAGTTCATTGTATCGCTTTAAAAACTGTTCATGCATCAATCTAAATCAAAGTAGTGCTTTATTTCGTGAGCAAAAATATAAAAAGTAACATTTTAATTAAGAACAGAACAAACTCATTAAATATACAACGCCGGTATTTTATTTGTCTGTAATTAATAATAACATCGTTATAGCTCTTGGTGATGTCTATCGACAGTATGCTATCTACATTGTTATATTGTACATTGTTATACCGGGTGGATAATAAAAAGTGCACCTCTTTTTTGAATCACCCCTTATCCCACAATTGTTACTATTTGTTTACGAAAATGCAGACCATTTCCTCAATATGTTTTCTTTGCCGTTATCAAATTTGAACTTGATATCTCCAAAATATTTGATATGATGGACATCTCTATACTTCCTTATAAAATCTAATAGGTACATTTTTACATAGACGTAACGAACGCGTAAAGATGAACAAATAATCAATTTTAGGTAAAGGAAGTTATTATTATTTATCCTTTTAACAACATGAACAAAGTCAAAACGTTCACAAGACGAATTTCCGTTGATTAAAAGTGTAAAGAAGTGCAAAAGTACGGATAAGAAATTCAAGAAAACCTTAGAGAAAGTCAAGCTTACTAGCTGAGTGGGACAAACAAACATTGCCTTTAATCAGATATCGTTATATCGTTTGTGAGGTGACATTGTTACCATAAAGATTATCACCATTTCAATGGTTTTAGAGATACGACGTTCAGATTTAAGGACGACAGATGAAACATATTGACAAAACAGTATGTGCATTTTTGTTACCAAATATGAACAATTGTTTAAGAGGTGGTGATTCAAACAAGCGGTGCGTTTTTTATTATCCACCCTATTTGTTTGTGTATTTTATTTGTTTATTTTCATTTGTGTATATTTTGTATTGTGTGTATCTGCTCTATTAACTTGTATTTTATTTGTTTTTATTAATTTGCTTTTTTTTCTGTGTGTATGCTCAAAGATACACTTATGTTTTGGGCTCTATCGTCACATAACTTTGGTATGTTTGTTTGTAGACAGTGTTAATATTTTAGTGACAATGGCTCAGTAATATACATGTTATCATACTTATCCCCTTTTGTAAAGCCCATTCTTACTAAGCTAACCTGCATTTCCTCAACTTACATAAGCAAAAGGAAATCCGTATTTTAGCATTTCATAGGCAATGGGGATATCCAGTAAAACGAAAAGTACTGACTTCGTCAGTACTCGAGTAGAGTAGAGTATTCAAAAATTATCAGTACTTGAGTAGAGTATAGAAGTCAAATGTAGTTCAGTACTCGAGTTGAGTAGAGTATTGGGTTCAACTACCAAAGTAAAGTATTGAGTACTGAAATTGTTCTACTACTAGAACACTCGAGTAGATTACAGCAAGTAGAGTAATGAGTACTCAAATTGACTGGTGAATTAAAACAAAGGTAGTAATCCTTAATTCAGTACTTAATGTATTACTTTTTCCAAAAATTATATTATCAGTGATAGGAAGAATACTTATGGAGTTACTACTCGAGCAGATAAGAGTAGTGGAAATAAAATAAATTCTTTGAGTAGAGTAGTCAAACATTGTCACTACAACGAGTACTATGTTTGATACTTGAGAAGAGTATACATTGCTCAAATTTACAATTTAATGTGAATATATGCTATTACTCTCAATAAAGTATGTAATTAACACATATTTGCAAAGCCTTCAGATGCTGGACCCAATTTACTTGTTTTACAGAATATAACTGTTTCCTACCAGAACAAGGATTAAAGGTTCAATAATCTCCTGCAAACTTCATTCATTTATTCCATTCATAACAAAAAATCATAGGTACAATGCCACGAAAATTTCATAAACCCCCATCCCTCAATCAAAACAAAATATGTTTACATATGCTCATTGATCGACCGCTCGTATTTACTATCTGTTATAGCATTAAAATCAATTGAACTCAATGCTATTCGCTTAACGATTCACCTCCATTTATAATATGATAATGAATGTACCCTTGAGTCATTACCAGACGACCAGGGGACTTTTTCCGAAGCGATGATTTCCGGAGAATGATGCTAGGTCAGACAAGTGACTTCCTTTTATTTAATATACATTAAAAACTACTTTTGAATAAATTGTGAACGAAAAATTGAAAATATCGTTTTTTACTTCTACTCAGTAATCACTGCTACATTTTGAAAAAGTAGTGGCTTTATTGAGTAAATACTGAATAGAGAAGCGGGCTGAGTATCCCCAAGTAGAAAATCGGCTGAGTATCGCCGAGTAGTATTTCCGCTACTTTGGCCCGAATGCTTCCGATCACTGGGGATATCCAGCTAAAATTAAATACTCATGTTTTGGTTGGTTATATACAACATTTTTTACGGAAACAACGCACTTTTGCTTTGTTTCCTACTTTTGTCAAAGGTTCTTTTTTGTGACAGGTATGAATGAAACTCTTTGGGGAAAAATTGGTCTATAAGAAGTTATGCCAGGAAACGCCGTGTAAATCAGCAAATTATGATAGTTTAATTGATCAACATAAAGAAGCGCCACTATCTTTACGAAAAACAATGAAAAGTTCACCAAATTCTGAAAGCCTACGAAAAATCATCACTTACGGATTTACTTAATGATTGAAGTTCTTCCAGTCCTTCAACTTTAAATACTCGCTTGACTCTCTCTTACGGTAACATAGTCGACTTAAACCCCAGGCGGACAATGTTCCTGTCACTTCGATTACATATCGACAAAGTGTATGGGTTAATTATGCACAGCTCACCTTGCGTGAGTCTTACATATTCTGCTGTGGCAAGACCAAGCTTACATTAGGAGAATAAAAGAAATTCAAGAGAAAGTCTTAATTGTTAGGCCCAAAATTGTCTTACTAATTTGGCCCCGTAACAATCACCCAAGTTCTTGTAACACGCCGTTTTGGCATTAAACAATAATATATCATTGAGCGTTTATCACGAAAACACACGCAAAACAAACAAAATGTTAGCAAAAAATGAAAAAAATATGAAAAATGGAAAACAAAGAAAACCAAATACATCTCAAAAGAGAGCGTTATCCCTTATAATGTGTTACAAGTGTTCTATGAAACCTATGATCCAGGAAACTAAGATATCAACGCACATAAAATGCCAAATGGTTCTCTAAAATAAAATAAATGTTTGATGGGAATGGAAAAAACAAACAACAGCGTACATTTTCCCTGAAACCAATCCATTATAGCATACTTTGACCAACAACGCTAAAAAATCGTATTACATGCTTTTCAAAAATGAACTTACAGCTCCGAATTCAATCAGAGGGCATGACGCCAAAGACTCCTTTTCCAATAACTTACCAGAACGTCGATCCCTGCAAATGGTTGTTACGATACGGACCAATGATGATAAGCTTACATTTTAAACAAGTTAATTAATATTGATTGTCCTAAAAACCTAAAGGGGGATACTTAGAAGCGCTTCTAGTAAATGTATTAACTTTTGTCACAGGGATTTAGTCATGTTGGTCCGTTGTACATTTCGACGAAAAAAACAAATTTGTTCTTCTTTAAATGTTCTTCGCCCAATAACTATACTCCTCACAGGTGTAAATCGGTATCCATTTACAACTATTACCTGCTTCAAATTTTCTTCCGCTTTATTTTACAAAGAAAGATAAATAGGCAATATTGGGGAACAACGTCTTTTGAACTCACAAAGACGTACTCACTGCAAATTAAATTTTTCCTGAAGCCCGCAACATAGGATATACGTATAAATGGGAAACACGTTCTTATTATTACATATTTTGTTCTTTTTTCCAAGGGTGAACGGGTCACATTTGGCTTATGGCTTCTACCATGGATGGTCAACAGGACAGCTTGATCAGCGGTGCCAGGAGACATCTGGAGTTCACGAGTTTATACAGATATGTCTTTATCTGTTGGCTTCAATCAACAAAGAGAACCTGGGAATTAAAGCTGTTTATGTAAATACACAATCTTTTAGTATTCTATCACATACAATTTGTAAAAAAGGCAACACTGATAACTCCAAGTTCTTATAATATGCATATGTGGGATAAAATGACTGCCGCTGTGTTTATTCCATCGCTGTTGACAGGACTTCTTACTTCAAACCCTCCTTGGTCTTTTAAAACCCAACTTATTATACCAATAACAAGACTTTGAAACTCCGGTCGTTATCTGAAATCTTCAATTTTAATGTTAATTTAAAGTTTACCTTTTTAACGTGATGAAACAGTTTTTTATATATTTTTAGTTTACACCAGTATAAATGTTATATATAACCAACATCACGAAACAACTTCACCTTGTTAATTTACTATTTTCGTGAAAGCCAGGAGTTACATAATTGTGTATAGGATATGTAATTTGGATTCCTTACTAGGGCCAGGATGGCCAGGTTGTTATTGAAGCAGACTTCAGGTCTGGTTGTTTTACAGCGGTGCGGTTGCGACCCCCGCAATGGAAACAAATTCATTTTTGGAAACTAACAGTGGTTTTCAGTGTACACGATCACAATGTTTACTGTTCATTTTAAGAAAACAATTATAACAGTCCATGTCAATGTACCTATATGTCCTACTCTGTATGTATGCTTCAGTGCTTAGTCTTATTATGCAAAATGCAGGCACCTTACGCACGCTAAATTGCATTGTGTGTTAAGAGTTAAAAGAAAATAAGCTGACAAAGTGTATAATGGACAAATTTCAATATATCATACGTCGTATAACAGTCCAACTGAGGATTATCGTCTGAAGATGTATTGCAGCAGCCACTCGGCTAAAAAAGGCATTCACTTGTCAAAGCAAAGTATTGTGTTAGAAAAAAAAGAAGCTTGTACAATGCAATACGCTAACGCAAAATGCGGGCATCAATAAATCAACGAATAGTTTGTGTTTTGTTTGCCCCTCTTCAATCATGGGTTGTAAATTGAACAAGAGGTCAACGTTCAACACGTTACTTAATGATTGAATGATGGACTACAAGGCCAACAACTTACGAACCAATAATTATGTTTAAAACACGAATACAAATAAAGAATCGATTCAAACGTACATGATGTGAAACATAATTATTAGTACAAAAAACTTGAATGCAGTAAATAAAAGGGAATTTATA
This sequence comes from Clione limacina, assembly GCA_032362205.1. Classification (NCBI taxonomy): domain Eukaryota; kingdom Metazoa; phylum Mollusca; class Gastropoda; order Pteropoda; family Clionidae; genus Clione; species Clione limacina. Next base: position 5,769 of record JAUUEB010476536.1, on the reverse strand, counting down.
TTTTACATTTCGTAAAGCGTGGTTCAATAAGTCCTCGGAATCTAATGTGATCCGTTGTCTCATCTTCTCGCAAAAAACATACATTAGCAATCTTCTCCATTCGACCTAAAGTGAACGAACAAAAGATAGAGACAGATTTCATCTCTCAAAACATTATGTGATATGCAAAAAAATACTAGCACACACGCCTTCTTAATAATGAATTCCATGAATGATCACGTAGGGGCAATGCGCTATTTAAATCACTTTGTTTGTTTCTTTTGCGTTCTATTTAATGTAAAACATATGGTATCATTCACATTCACATTCTAATTTTTTTCAGATTCCCAACTCTACGTGTGGCTACATGAATGAGACGCGTAAACTTTTAAGAAAAATGTCACATGACAAGTTTGAGTGGACGACACTTAAAGCTGGATGGGGCTGGACAAATAGTCTACAATGTATGACTGGTACACCGAAATTATGACATTAAACACATTTATGCCTTAATCGTTAAGTTTTGTTGAAATTGTACATCATGTATTGACATATCATTATATTATGTAAACCACTAGTCACTGTTTGGAAATGCAGGAAATTAAATTATACAAAACAAGATATATAATAATTCAAACTAGAATTTTAGCATTTTGACTTGTACGTGTTGAAAATTTGCCAGAAAGCAAAACAATAATAGACGAGCTTGCGAGATCAAACAGTGGATGTACAATATGAACTAGTAAATACTCGAACTGTTCCGGTAAATATTGCTACTAGGACGCGTTTTGCATCATCACATTTAGAATGTCAGTCAATATTGTAATACACAATTATAAAAGAGGTAAACTGGGAAAGTATTGAGTCTCCCAATATGGTGCTAAATTGATACATGAAATATAACCTTATTATACCATTAATTCATCAGCGCAAAGATTGTATCTGTTTATAGAGTGTTGCAGCTCATATTTATAAGTATGTTGTTTTATGATTATTTCGGGAAATTATGACATGTCTCAATAAGACGTTAAAGTTAAAACTCGTTCATATTCAATAAACTGTCTACATGATTATTGGGTTTAAATAAACATTTAATCTCCATAAATGAACAACTCTTTTTTTGTTCTAGTAACAACAGGTTGAGAAATAAATGCACTTTGTGCTGTCAGTCTTAAATTAGAAAATGTTTGTGTTTCATAACTTTTCTCTTTAATTATAGGATAATAAATAACGATTTGATGAGGACATGTGTTGAAATCAAAGCTACAATGAGAAGTAACAATTAAACCGTTTTTTAATACATGAATCAATGTATACTTTCAATGATCATGAAGATATAGTTTTATTGTGTTTGTTTATTGTATTTGGCTATGACAAGTACTCACCGTTGGCATGATATAGTTATCTAATGAGCATGTTTTTTTTTCTGATTAACCTTGTTTCTAATCGGAACGTAATGACGGGCAACTCAGAATCTACAGGCGCGAAAAGAGATGTGCCATCATACCTGCATAAACGTCACGTGTTGCCATTTATTAAACAACACAAGGAAAAATTAATTTTTTTGACACCGTCCAAGCCCATACTCACAAATTAGTTTCTTGCTAGGAAAAATGTGATGATCACATATTAACTATCCAACACACCATGTATACAATATGAGCAAGAAAAAAAGAGACACACTAAAAAAAGAAAATTAGTAGCTAACGCTCAGTAGACACGAAGATAAAAAGTAAGAATATTCCCATTTGAGACGGCATACGTGAACAAAGCTACTTATATACTACATAAGTCAAATTGTACCTTACTTCAAGATGTAGTTATTATAAAGCTATAAAAATGGTTTGGGGTTTTCTTTTGTTTTTTACCATATTATTGCCCGAAATTATTATATTTAATGTATTAGTGTTTTTAAATGTCATTATTAAGCTGTATGTATTTGATACGTAAAAATAAACCTTCTTTTTTATAGTTTTGTTCATTGATATGTATATGCCGATGCATATACGAATTATTAGTAAGCGTACTTGTCACTACATGTATCTATGTACATGTTGCTTGTGCAGGTTGGTGTTCTAGTGTTTTTTTTATATCTTACATGTGTGTATTGACCCATGTGTACGTGTGTGGCGCTATGGGTGTATTTTTCGGTGTGGCCTTATTTCGCAAATAACACCATACTACGGAAACACATCCTGAACAAATAATCGTATGTCACACTTACTGATGAAATTTAATTTGGAGGAAATAAAGTGCTGCAGCAATGTATTCATTCATATTTGTTTGTCTTAACTCGTTCTTTAAAAAAAACTGTTTATGATCTTAAACAACTCTTAAATAAATCGATATTTTCTCATCTTTTACATTATACTGGTACATGTTTACATTACTTGAAATGTTCATTAGAGATTATCACTGTAAAATTCTAACAAAAAAGCTCGTGCTCAATCTATTTGAAAAAGTTTGAACAGAAGCCGAATTGAATTTCGAATGTTATCTATTACGCTTTATGTTCAATGTTCACGTTTTTTTATTCCTTACAATGATATATCAGTAAAGGAGAGCCGGTTTTCCTTCCTTTTTTTATCAATACAAATAGTTGAATCCTGTGAACATACTTCACTTTCGATTACAATTTATTTTTCAATATACTTTTAAAAAATCAAACAAATCAAACTTATGTGTTAATATTTTCATTATTTTTAAACATCTAAAATGCAACTGTAATTGTCTGTAGCACATTATTATTTTAAAAACATACTAACAAATAAAGTTTCAACCATAGTCTCGAATGTTTACACCTTTTTTACGGAGGCTATCAACGTTCTGCTGAAACGAAACAATTCTTATATTGGTGTCCCGTCTCCTCCACAGAGCATCCATAGACTGTTTGATGACTGCAATGCATACTCATTGTAACAATTCTTATATTGGTGTCCCCTCTCCTCCGCAGAGCATTCATAGACTGGTTAATGACTGCAATGCACACTCATTGTATCAAATCTTATATTGGTGTCCCGTCTCCTCCGCAGAGCATTCATAGACTGGTTAATGACTGCAATGTATACTCATTGTATCAATTCTTATATTGGTGTCCCGTCTCCTCCGCAGAACATTCATAGACTGGTTAATGACTACAATGTACACTTATTGTATCAATTCTTATATTGGTGTCCCGTCTCCTCCGCAGAGCATTCATAGACTGGTTAATGACTGCAATGCATACTCATTGTATCAATTCGTTTATTGATTAACGTTTTGATTATTCTTTATGATTATGACACAACAGCAGTTGCAGCAATATTTGATGATTACCCAAGGCTTTTTTTAAATCTATAATAAAGGAACTAAGGGTAAGAGTTAAGATGCTATAAACATCTTTGAAAAAAGTATTAACAATTTGGAAGTTTATTGATCGAATCATGTTTAGAATGTATCTATTTTTGCTTCATATTAAATCTTTAGGTTTCACAAATTTCTACAATCAAATTGTATTCCATGTATGAATATTGTCTACTTTGTTTACCAATCTTTTACCCTGCATATGTGAAAAAGGCTTTCTCACAAAAAGCTCAAGGCACACATTTATTTGTGTATTAAAGAATCGTTAAATCTTGTTAAAATGTGTCATTTTTGAGTATAATTGCTTATTTGATGTACGACATTGCATTTTACATGTAAGATTGATAATTATTGTCCGTTTTTTATTAACGTGATATCTCAGGATTTCTGCTATTTATTCTCTTTTGAACACGTTTGTGTTACCCATGTATTTCTATTAAGACCAATACTTTACAACCATTCTTTTGAAAAATAAAATTGTTATGAAATAAAATGAATTTATATTGTGGTCTTTTTTATTGATGTAATTTGCATAACAAGGTTCTGAGAACAAAACATTGTTTCCAAATTGAATCAAGCATGTGCATGATTTTTTTTCATAAACGATCAGTTCTTTTTAACTTAAAATAATGTTGCAGTTGCAGCAGTATGTTTACCTACAACTGTTGTATAATAATTGCGCATATTTTGAAACACCCTCTTTCGTTTTTCAACTCAGTTTTTAGTGATTGAAGTTATATTGTTATTCAGAAGATATCCTTGGTTAAAATGGGATGTAAGCAAACACAACTAGTTGTTTTTCGCACATTTAAGCACGTTTGTTCTACATCGATGAACGAACATTTGATCGATTGTAACACATCGATTTTAAACTTGAATCTCATAAATTTGCAACAGACAGCAGCTCATTACAGTAGTGTACCTTTTGTGAAAGAAAATTGTTGTGATACTTATAAATTGTTCAAATAACAAAATCAAGTTTGTTCAAACGACATTTTTAGTACAATCTGACGTTGGCATCATATCGATGAATTACACACAAAGGACATTATTACCATCGTTTTAGATAATAGTTTTGGATCATGGATTATATATTTCAACTTTTACAATTTAACTCATAATATCTTTTTTCAATAGTAACTAGTGATTAGTGGTTACAAACGTCCCTAAAGAAGATTTACAATCTTGAATCACCTTTTTAAAATATTATAGCAGGAATGTTCTATTCAGCAAGTATTTTTGATTTGACATAGTGATACCAAGGCCAACAGCTAGCATAATATGTTTGCCTGAACGTGTTCACTATGTAGGATTTCCTTTTGTTTACTTTTGTTTGAGTTTAGATGAGACAAATAACTACTTACATGTATCAATAACACATTCACCGTGGTAATAAACTCAAAGGTTTGGTATAATGATAATATACCTTTTAGATAGCGCATTTCCAATGCTGTTCAATGCGCTTTACACAATTAATACCCCGATAGGCAGGACATATACACACATATACATTCGGAGTATACAAGGAATCAATCGATCAACCTTAGTAAAACTACAGAGACATTCGCTACGGAGACACACATGTACATACAGCGTATACAAGGGATCGGACTGTTAGGCGACTACCTGAGTAAATTACACAGCCTATGAGTCAAGTACCCATATATACTGCAAGATGAACAGGTGGAACACGATAACACATGTGATCACCATGAAAATGTCATTTCATTGCAGGGATCGAACCCGCAACGCCAAAGACGGCCGGATCCTGAGTCTGACTCCCTGACCACTCGGCTATCTGCTATCTGGTATATTTATTATAGAACATACAATTCTTATGAGTTGCCTTACTTCTTTGATAATAGTACATAATAAATAATATGATCTGTTTTGTTGTTGTGTTTTATGATCCTTCACGCCAAAAAAGTACATTTTAAACTAGAAACATGGGTAATCGTAGAGAGTACAACCACAGACATCAGACAAAGTAACAAAGAAGATATAGCTAGCAATTCAAGAGCCAAAAAATTGAGAAACATAATTTTAGAAGGTCCCTAGAAGAGCATCCTCGCAAAAGTGAAGGGTCTTACTCCAAACAATGCGTCAACTATGTACATAAAATACCTAAAATCAGAAAAGAGACATAAGTCAAATTTTGTTTAAAAAAATTAGATTACAGCTTTAAGTGAACCATGAATTAAGCCTCTCTGCAAGATTTTAGATACATATCTTTGACAATGGAACCACTGCGGGTTCACAAACAATTAACAAAGACATATAGCAAAAGACTCAAAGGGGCCATAACTCTGTTTTTAAATAATCGTTCAAAGAAAATGAGAGCTGATTTTTGAAAGTCATTAGAATAGCCTCTTTGCAATATTTTAGATTTTTAAATCTGAAGATAAAACCACAGCAAAAATAACAAAGAACGTATAGCAAACGAACTAA
>JAUUEB010476525.1:0-11331 GCA_032362205.1 Clione limacina | reverse complement strand
ATATATGAATTGAGAAGAGAGTGGGGATAAGTTAAGCCTCTTTTACGTGTGTTTTTCATTCCAAATGTAACTTTGTTAGTGTTAATTTTACGCATACTTGTATATATAGTTTTTGATGTTTTTGTCAACTATTTACCTCTTGTATTTTTTAAACTTTTGTTGGACTATCATTTTTGTCTATTTGTGTGATTATGAGTGGTGTTTAAGGTCATCAAGATTTTGACCAGTCGACATAATATGTCACTCGTGAGATCTATGTTCACACGGTCCATCGTTCACATGTTTAATTGTGTTAATCTGATGACACCTTTTCTATGACACCATCATGTTGACGTGAGTGTCTTGTACGTGAGCTAAGGATAGTCATTAAATGATGTAAGCGACAATTATGTACCAGACGTGCGATATTTAACATGTGATAGAGCCAGCCGATCGTGTCAAACCTTCTAACACTCACTTGAGCCCGTCAAAATTTCATCTTTGTTTTAACCAATACAAAGCTATGAAATTGGGCGGGGCCAAGATCTCAATTGGGCGTGGTTTTCTGTCCAAGTTGATTGTCAACGCTTAAAAACAAATTGTTAAGCTTTTTCACGCAGTTACATTATATGTTATAATTTGTATCATAAATCAGTCTGTGTTTATAAAGCAAGGTAATTTCCGACAAATTTCCATTGTTTCGCATTACATGTAAAGTGTGACGGACGGGAGGCTGACACTCGAGATACTAGATAGCCAAAGAACATGAAGATCATTGTTTTTTTGCACACCATGATGTGAGTTTTATGATTGCTTTGTGTTGTTATGATATAAATTGCAAGGCCCACTGTGTCAGGGGAGCAAATGATAAAGTGAAATAGTATTGGTATGCCAATTACCTCAATCCATATCAAATGATGTTGCAACAAGTTCACGGTTATATGTGTAATTTCGATATGTTTACTGTCTGCTTGTGATCCAATAATAATAACGTGAGACTTTGGTGTACACCACAACACCGTCTGGTGCACATTGTCCCCATGAGATAATTCCAGCTAGTTTGTTATTGTAGATAAGAGGTCCTCCTACGTCATTAAAACAAGATATGAGCTTGCGTCTACCATGCATAAGTGCCTGGTGGGTCTAACGAGGTGGCCTGGGATTCGATTGAATCTACATCTCAGATTGTTGTCGATTTGCAACTTAGTTGACTGAAGAATATCAGACACTTGGCTTTCCTCCGCTGATACTCTCCCCCAGCCGAGAGCCGTACAAGTAGTCCCTCGTCTATCATTGCTTGATGTTGATTGTATTATATCGTCTGTCTGGGTATAGTGGTTGAGATTCATTGAACTTTCAAGGGTCAACATCGCAATGTCATAGTCATATGCTTCCTCATAACGTGGAAAAATCTCCACAGACTGCACATATCTTTATTGGCGATTAGGGTCACTATAATCACTGATGTTTGTTACTCCCATTACCACATACACCGACACATCAAAAAGGGGTTGGATACATGAAGCTCCTGTGATTACTTTGTTCTCTGCGATTAGAGTATATCCACAGTATACAGTGATGTTGAGATCTGTACTTGCAAGAAATCCCATGAACGGAAAGTTCTCAATGTTAGCATACACACCGCCAACAATTGTCTCATCTCATTTGTCTCCAAAAGCCGAAGAATATAATAACTGAAAGTTGTACAAGATCTGTAGAAAGAAGATATTATTTTCTGATAAATAGCCAAAATGTATTCATTAGGCCACTGTCGACATTACTGATTGGCTTGAACCTTACACAAACTGAATATCTATATTGGTATTGAATGAGTGAAAACATACGAGAAAATGGCTACATTAAAGCAATGATATGCTTGTATTGTGTTCTGAGGGGTTACAGTGATGGAATGTGTAACGCTAAATCTTCACGTATAAATCAGATGACAAAAAATATAGTCTCTTTGGTCACCTTTTCGTGGAAAAAATGTCTCTTTTAGCTAGGTGATCAGCGTTTATAGTAATTATATAGATACAAACAAAACCCGTTTAAGTTGTATAATCCCTGTACGAATCAATGAGCCATGGAATTGTTGGCAAATTATGTTGTTATAGTCCAGCGGTCTCCCTTATATAACTATATGAACCTTTCAATTTTCTAGATCAAATTATTTTAGTGTTTATAATTGTTAAGAAGGTTCCTTGGAGTGATAAAACGTTTTTACAAAAATCGTATTTGTGCAACTCTAGTTATAGCATACATACAAGATGGCTGTCGTCCACTTTCGTTTTATCTACACAACTAAGAATCACAATATAGTGATAGTTATTCTACTTTTAAAGCTACACGTGAATGAAATACATCGAATTATGTGTTGTCGACACCGGTAAATCGGTTTATAATGTCAAACAAAATATTCAAGGTCAATGTCAATATCAAAATTGAGATTTAAATCGTAATATTGATATATGGCCCAGAGCATGACCTTGAAACCAAACTCAGATTCTTCTTTAACATGGATAAAAAAAATATTCAAATGTTTATTTCAATGGTTTGTATAACCTTGATGATTTCAGCTGCTAAAACATCATATTTCGACATTTTACTAATAATGTATAGTACAAAAACTCAAAGTCACTGAGCAAGAGTGGTGTCTTTGGAAATCGATATTAATGCACTGATTTCTTTTAGTTTTGTATTTGTTGGTCTAAAGCGTAGTAATTGAAAATTGTAAAGCTGCCACTAGTCACTGGACACCATTCCTTGGTTGAGGCGTTTATGAAGGACCCGCCTTTTATCTGACCTTCATGGTCTAGTTCTACCATTGATTTTAATGAAATCGGAGCGAAACAAAACAAGGGTAACTTACAGATATTTCTGTTTAAAACTAACAGGTATGACTTTTTTGGTGATCCAAGTAAAAGTGAAACAACATGAGCCTAATTGTTCTGTTTTAAAATTTTAGAGCAAAAGTGTAAGGTTTTAAAAAAAAGAAAGATCAAAGGAATAAAATTATAACTCTACTAGTTATAAGCACTTAAAGTCTCTTTATTTTAGTAAGAATATAGAGCAATTAATTCTTGGTTTTCAATGGTGGTCTTTTACCTAAAGGTCTAGTTCTACCATTGATTTTAATGAAATCGGAGCGAAACAAAAAGGTAAACATACAGATATTTCTGTTTAAAACTAACAGGTATGATTTTTTGGTAAATTGATACTGATAAATAGTGTAATCTAAGTAAAAATGAAACGCTGTCACATCCTGTGTATCTACATTATCATCCACCTCCTCCTCATCCCTCTCTACGTCCAATAGCGAATGCATCTTTTGATTTTAATATGATAAAAAGGGTGGAATGCGGTATGTCAAAGAACTCTACCAGCTTCGTTTTGTTTACCTTAGATTCAACGATACTTCGTTTTTCATACTCTGCAATTATTGCTTGCTTTTTCGTCAATGAAATGAATGGTCTACTTTTTTGCATTAGACGCCATTGTGATTGTTTCATAGTTAAAGTAAAGATTGGAAAACTTTGAACGGTTGCCGGACATAATTGATTAAGTTTTATCTTTAATAATTGAAACCGTTTTTTTTAATTGTTGCCATAAAAAATATTAAAGAAACATAAAAAGTTAATCATGGCATCGAATAAACTAGCAAAAAACAATATATATGCAGGTTGCGAAATGAGATTAGGACTGGAACTTTTCTATGGTGAAAACTTAAAGTGTCTAATAATATTATATCATTTTAGTTAAGTACTGTTATTAACTGATTATGTTACAAGCTGAGCAGAGCGAGGCGACAAATTAAAAAAAAATAAAGATACGTGGTGCATTTTAAAGTAATTTATGGATGCCCTCCCTTATAAACGTTTTTTTTGTTCAGTAATCCGCGCAAACAGTTCAGTCCCCATTCGACCGAACCCAATTTTGAAATTGGAAGTATAATACTTCAACGTTTTTCTGTGTTTTGATTAGAAGGGTCGTCCTCAGTGAAAAACCGGTCTTTGGTCGAATGGGACAAATCGAGGGTTCCAAAATAGTTTTGGTTGGATGTATTACACGTGTTAACTTAATTATTATCTTTTCTATTATTTGATACGAAGTTAAAGAATGGGTAAAATAAAAGGAATTGTCAAATTGGTGGCAAATGTAGAATTATTAAGGGCCATATCTCTTAAATACTACTAAGCAAGTATTTTTATTATTCATGTTTTACAAAATATGTAAAATAAAGTATGTAACGATTTTTTTAAACGCAAGTATTTGTCATTTGTATATCATCAGAGGGTAGCATGAGCACTCCAGACAAAGAAGCAAGTCTGAGCAAGTCATTTTGAAGCCAAACCCTGTTAAAGTTTAACATAATGCTAAGTTTCCAAGGTTACTTAAACATGTCAGAATCATAGAAAGTGTTTTTTTCAAAAATAAATTTGGGAAATTTCGCTAAATTGTACATGTTATTTTAGATTGATGAAAATATCTTTCCTTTTTATGCAATTTTTTTAACTATGATATGTTTGATAATGTGATACAATAAAGTAATTGACAAAATACATTTTTTTAAAATATAGGAACACATTTCGGCCTGAAAAAAGGCACCAAATTTGATGCCATCTTAAATTCTTGAAAATATAACAGGAAAAAATAAACTTCTACAGTGATCCTGAGAATAAGCCATTGCATAAAAAAAAAATACTTTAAAATATATACAACTGTCAATTTTGAATAATCAAGGGCTAAGCATGTCGAGCACACTCATTGATACTTAAGTATTCTTTTTTCTTTAGGTTATTTGAAACTTTAAAAAATGTTTGTAATGATTTTGAAAAAAACGTTATGTTAATTTGTAAATTAGGGGGTGGAGAAGCTTAAGAGCCTCCTTATACGAGATTAACAAATTTGGTCTTATTTTAAAGCTAGACACTGGGAACCTTTAAAAACAGTTAGTTACCTATTTGTTGAATGCTTTTTTGCAAAGATAGAAATTCAAGATGAAGGAAAATTACTTATTTTACGTTTTTTTTAGATGAAATATTTTAATTTTTATGTAATTTGATTTTGGTATGTTTGGTTGGTTAATTGAGCACAAAATTGCAGAAATTTCATGAAAATAAAATATTAATTAGTGAAGTTATTGTCCTAAAACCAAATATACAATATTTTTTGGGGCTGAGCACCACATGTTGGCCTATAAAAAGTAAGGGCACCACTTTCAGCGATGCCATCTCAAGTTTTCTGACGTCCCTTGAACACATAACAGACAAAAATCTAGTTACTGAGTGATCTTGAGATGTAGACGAGATGTAGCCAGAGCCAGGACTAATACACTATTTTATTATAACCATCCTAAAGAACCTAAACATGTGAAGATTTGAAATCAGCATTGTCCATCAAAATCACAATTTGTATATTGACGACTAAATTTAAATAATTACTCACATGCGCGAATTTTTAAAGTTTCTTAATATAAGGGGTCATCAAATATGTAGAAGTGGAAAAGGAAAAAATAATGCAGTCTAAAATAAAAATGCTTGAATAAAGTTCCTGTGTATGGTTTGATCCCTCAAACAGATGTATTGTGATTGATAGACTTATGATTATCAACGAGTAACTGGTTTTTGTAAGCCTTATTCACAAACGAGATTCACACAATTGACTTCCGATGCATCAATAAAACTAACTTCTGTAGGTCTAAACTATGCTTATAAAATTATAAACAGTACACAATTCTGAAAGTTAAAAAATCCTTAGTTGGAAAAATGAAGCTCCTGAAAAAATAGAATAAGACTTAGATACTTCTTCATAGTTCATAATGTTTGTATTATGCAATAACAAGGGAACATAGTATATACCAAATCGGTACACCAACATTTAATGAATGAGCTCAAGACACTTGGGAACAAATGTCTCTTTACAATAGAACTCTGGTTTTGTATGGTAGCTTGACTTTCCAAAGATGGTAACTCCCAGCCAGTACTCTTTGGCATGTAATTCACAAAAGACTAACGGTTTCCCAGATTTTTTATTTCGTCATTTATTAGAGCTTCTACAGACGAGGGGCGGTTGATATCTTCATTTTCCTGCAGTATATCTGTAAAAAAAAGATTGATGTACGCTGATATAGTTCTTGGTTAGATGCTTGCTGAGAATACGAGCCCATCCAGTAATGATATCTTCTCTGACAACTTGTGCGTACTTCCAAAAGTCGTCAATGTTTGAGACCCTTGCAGCGATGTCCTTCCAAGTTTAAGTGGCGATCAACAACTGATTCAAACTCGGAATGATGCTCTCTGAAAACCTGCACAATTTGGCGTTTGCGTAGCTGAGCAAGAGCTTTAAGTGGAAGGCTGACTTCTGACATGTACGAGTTACTGCAGGCGTCAATCATGTTCTTATAGAAGAGATTGTCACAGACTGTCTTACTGTCGTTGTAGGAGACGTCCTGGAGAAGAAAATCACGTCTAAATATTAGAAAAATACTATTTTTCATACGTTCTTGTAGCAAATTTGTATTTGTCATTTACCAAATATGATAAAATCGACAATGTTCGTCCAATGAATCTTATGTTCGCATCTTGAAAACGTTAATGTTAACAAATTAGCAACTTTCTCTTTATTCGTATATATGAATATCATTTCACAAGTTATGTGTTTTTAATATAAATGGCCTAACAGTTCCAAGCTGTTTAAGAAAAAGTTATACAAATGAGATTTATTTTGCTACTATAACAACATATTGAAAATATGTCGTAATGTTTTCATCTCTAATGTCCCATCTTATGTCGGGATGATCGGAGCCAAGCTCCATGCATTTGTTATTTAAAAAGAAAAATGTCAAATGTTATTTCAAAATATGCTAGACAATCGGTGTGAATTGATATGTCGAAATAATTTATTTTTATTATTGACTCAACAAGTTTATGTCAATTAGTATTGAAAACAGGGTTTTTAATTTTTTTTTCTCTTGGTAACAACGCTTCAATTAATGAAAAATACAACTAGCAATTAAAAAAAAAGGGCCATAACTCAGTCCACAACTATTGTATAGTCTTGAATTTTTGTCTGGTGATTTGATTACACAACCACTGATATACATTTGTTATTTGATATGTACAAAAATGTATATTGTTTGAAATAAATTTAATTTGCAAAATTTAGCGGTCATTTTAATTCTTTTGCGGCCATCTTAAGCTAAAAGGGTGGTAAATAAAGCATTCAAATGCCTTCGTCACGTTTCATTTATTTCTTTATTGCGACCCCATAAATCTTCTGGGTTTACAAACTCTTGAAAGTAAAAAAAACGTAGCTTCAGTGTATCGCGACTCATCGGTGAAGGCTACAGCGTATTTTTTAAGGATCCGCGGTGGGCATAAATTGGTTTTTCAATAATTTGTAGCGTTGTAACCCTGAAAATTATGCTTTTGGTACCCATTGGTATGAACTTTTAAATGCACTAAACAAATTAATTCGAACAACACATATATCTGCTTCTTGTTAAATCACTTGCAAATCGATTAGCTTGCTGCTGTGTCATAATTATTAATTCAGTTTATTTTGCCCGTCAGTATATAATTTCAAAAAATTCACTTTTAACTTATAAAAATTACCTATATGTTATTTCAACAAGCACCGTTAATAAAGGACTTTATTGAAAATTATAATTTTTATCTTTTCCTACCTAGCCCGACAAGTACTTAATTCGAGTAGCCGATGTAACTTAAAATGACCAACAAGGGTGCATCGGGTGTAATCTTACAAGGATTGAAAACTGTTTATAAAAGTTATAATTTTCTGACGACTTAAAATATACTCTACGTAATGTATATCTCTAACATAGCAAGTTGTGTTTATTTGAGCTAGGTTTCATCACTGTAAGGGACCGTCCAACGTTTTTTCATTCACAAGCGTATTGAGAATCCTATTTTTTTCATTACCCCTGTAAAAGGCGTGCATTAGAAATAGTGATTGTTCACAAATTACATTGAAATGTGGTCTTTTTTTTAAAGAATATCCTAGCAATTAATTTGTTATGCTCGTAAAATGTTGAAATTGTTAGACGGTACCTTACATCGGTTTCATAAAAAGGCCATAATGAAAGACTTGTATATTACAGTAAATTGCCATGAAAGAAGGAAGGAATAACTTAAGACTAAGCGCATTTCCTAAATCACCATAACTAGGAATGCTGTTTATTCCTAAAACTGAATAAACGAAGTATCAAATTGAAACTAGATGTTTTATGTAAGTGAAGGATGGCTCAAATTCTGAGACATTCGACAATTGTGAGAACATTGAAAATAACTTACACAATGATATCAGATATCATGAAGATTACAGGATGGTGTGAAGGTCACTTTGTCAAAGTAGGGCAAGCCACCTGGACCCAGTGCTACGGCGAGACTATAGGGTATTTACCTAGGAGATAGGGTACATTAGGGGTGCAAATCCACTTCAACGAAGTAAATTTCGTTTTATGAAGCCAGACAACCCGATAAGCTGCACACTAAATCCATGGGGAGAGTAGCAAAATTTACACCGCCGGTTTTGACGGTGCACGGCATAACTTCGGTGCAACTTCGTTGAAACTCTCAATTCGACAACAAACATGGCGGCTTTGATATCTTTAGGGTGAATGTAAGACGACGATTGAGACGAGAAAGAGTTTTTAGGGATCGGATGAATCCATTTGATATTTATAAGGACGACGAAATTTATGACAGATTCCGGTTCCATCGTCAGCATGTGTTGTTTTTAGTTGATTTGGTCGAAGCAGACGTTCAGTACTATGAGCCACGGATGGGAAGTTTGTCAGCACTACTGCAAGTCTTATTAACTCTTCGTTTTTTTTGCCACTGGAACATTCTTAAACGTGGTTGGTGATTTGATCGGTGTTTCAAAATCAACAGCCTTCAAAACAGTCAACAGGGTATTTGCAGCTTTTATGAGAGTTGCTGCTTTCCGCCTGCCTGACCAAGATGAAGCCAATCGGTCGAAACATCAATTGTATTTGATGGGTGGTTTCCCGGGAGTGTTTGGGTGTATTGATGGCACTCACATCAAAATTCAAGCACCTTCTTAGAATGAACATGAGTTTGTCAACAGAAAGAACTACCATTCCATCAATGTACAAGTAAGTTATTATTTTTTAACTTTGGAGATTAGACAGCAGAATACTGTACTGTGACGTCTGTGTAATGGTTTTTTTGCGCATGCGATTTTATTTTCTTAAATTCAGGAAATATATACTTTCCTTAGAAACTATTTTTGCAAACTCTATTCAGTCTTACCTTTTTATTTGCAATATTTAGAGTTATGATTGTAATGGTTCGTTGCTGAAAGCAACTTTGTTCTGTTTAAGTGGAACGCGTTGATCATGGGGGTGATTCAAATATCATGAATTAAATGAATTATTATTTTACTGAGTAACGTCCCACATTATGTTTTACATATAAACCATTTAAAAGAGGTTTATTTTGTGAACGGCAGGATTTCTGGTGAACCATATTGAAATAAAATGCTTGCAAATTAAACCGTATGATGGGATGCCAGTGCTCTAAAATGAAATATGAAAATAAAGAATCACAACAACAATTTCTACGCTAAACCATCTCTTGCCAGCAATTTTTTTATTTGTTGTTAAATTCAAAGACTTTTTTCCATTTATATTTGTTTAATAAAAATTGTTATTGTTAAGCACATCATGTTCCTTGTATAGCACTGTTCCACATCCTTTCCCATAGAAAATGTGTTTGCATGAATCATGCAGAGCCAGAGACAAAATTTCCCAGCTTAAGGCTGTACAATTTTCTGAATGAGTCAGTAAAAAGTAAAAGACGTGGTTATGAAGCTGTAGTTTTTCCAAAGCTGGTTTAGTGTATAGAATTTTTTATTTCAAAAGGTTGGGCGGCTTCAAGCTGTTCTAAGATGAGGTTACTTCATATTCTTAAAAATGATTAAAAAAACAGGACAAGGACACAAAGGTTAACAGCAAGATTGAAATTGTTTATTACTAAAAATGTTCAAACATAGCTTACAAGGGAATGTTATCCTTAAAATGAGACCAAAATGAAACATCTCAAACAAGCAAAAATATATCTATTTACATTTTTATGTCAGTGTGTCAACATGTGTACGTCCCAAATAATGTATGTATATGTATTTTAAGTTGCAAGAAAACTATTGGAGATATTTTTAAATAATTTCATGTACAAAGCTAAAACGTATAGACCAATTGCTTGGAAAAAAATGATTGGTCTATTTTGATAACTTTTCATACAGTAGCCATGTGAAAATGTGTAAGTTACGTCCCTGTAAGTTATGTCCCATTTTAAACTATGTTGATTTTGAAGATTTAAGATTTTATTTGGTGTTCCTGTCTGTGCTGTGCATATTGAAATCAAATAAACACCTAGAAATGGACAAATGAACTTTTTAAAACATGCAAACCATTCCGCGGGACGTAACTTACCAATCAGAAGATTTCTTTCACTTTGAAAGATTGCTGTATAAAAACAGAGGGCTGGAGGTTGAAAAATCTAGCTTCATATCAAAATATAATCTTTTTTGAGTAGAAGGAGACCACAAACATTAAAATTTGATGTTTCATAACCAAGTTATAAGGTTTTCAACTTACGAAAGAGATTTTGAATGTTTCATTTTTAGAGGTAAAGTGAACATTCCTGTGATTTGTTTGGTTTGATAAGTGGAAAATATAATATAAAATTTTAGGAAAATATAATCATTTTTATATCCTAAAAACCTTACATGAGCATACTTTATGTGCCTGCTTTGGACAGATAGAGGTTTTCAGGAAATGGCATATAACAAAGAAAGATGAGAAATAACTTAAACATTATTTTTTTTACATAAAAGCTTGTTTAAAGGGGATGTTATGCAAATTTTTCTCCAGCCAAATCAGATAGTAAGTTACGTCCCGTTTTTTCCGTAAGTTACGTCCCGCGGAATGGCCGTATAACACGGTTAAATTATCCTATTTCAGTAAAACAAAGTGTTGTGTGCAGACATCAGACATGTGTACGAAGCTGAAGCCAGCATTTCAAAACATCACAAAGCTGAAAACGGCTCTAAAAAATAACACAAAGCCTTTGTTTTAAGAAAACTCTTTAAAAATGTTAAGTCATCCCATTTCAGTAAAGAAACTGATGTGTACTTTGTAAACAATACTAGTTAACATTTAAACATCCTTGAATGGAATGAAAGCATTAAAAACCTTAGGACACTGTTCAGAAGGTACTCAACACTTTCTTTTTCTGAAATAAGATAATTTAGTCTTTTTATTGAGTTTTCTAAAGAAAATGAGGGCTTTGGCTTGGTGTTGTTTTTAGA
>JAUUEB010476524.1:0-19644 GCA_032362205.1 Clione limacina | reverse complement strand
GATAAAAGTTATTTAAATATATATTATGTTTTGCCATCTGAATACCTGGGAAACTTAGGTCCGTTAAAGTCTCCCACAATCAGACGTAAACAAAAAAATAAAAAAAACGAAAGAAAAAATATGTCCTCCCTGAGTTATTGTCAGATACCTGACAGCATTCAAAGAATACACCCATTTGAATCTGAAGAATATAGAGATTCTGTCCATCAGACCAAGTATCTGACGATAGCAAAAAAAAGAGAACTCGGTGATTTGTTGTTGTGGCAGTTATTTTTCAATCATGAAATTATTTTCTGGTTCCTATGCGCCATTATAGTGCATTATTAGGATCCCAAAAAAAAATGAAGTAAATGAAGTGTTATGAATCGGCCATGTATGTCGGCCATTTTGTTTTGTTTGTTTTGTTTTTTCAAACACCAAGTTAAAACTCAAATTCAGCTTAAAATCGGATTAATGTTCCACTCCCGTAGATACAGACTATCACAGTCATTGAATCATTACAAGGGAGCTCGAAAACAAAAAAACGTAAGCCATAATGAGTTATAACACATGTTCAGATGAAAATGAAACTCATGCAGCCCCATCTAAAAAAAGTAAAAAGAATAAAAGAAAAGCTCTAGTAATTAAACTAAGAAAGTCACTCACCTCATGTTCTTGAATCCCGATCGTCGCCAGTGAAGGAGTTGAAGTTTGTCAACTCCATGTTTAGGATTCGCTCCAAGACTCCATGTAGGTTTCGTGACTGACTCGGGAGACGGTTTCACAACAAGAGAACGAATAACCCGCTGGCTGGCCGGGTCGAGTACGCGGTATCGAGTACCCTGTATTGGTATCGACTTTGGCCTCAAGCCTTGCAGCACACGCAAGACGTAGGAGATATGCGGTCGACTAAACAACCGTATAAACGGTCTCCTACATTAGGATAGGTTTGGGAAATGACTCTTGGCCTTCAAGGACAACCCTCTGGCTTCTGGTCATTTTTATTAGAGTGTTGTTGGATTGTAAAGTGTTTAAACCTACCATGCAAATATAATTTTGATTGTTGTGTCTTAGAATTTCAAAATGATACAAAGGATTTGCTTTTTTATTTGTTACCAAGTTTTTATCTTTTTGCTGAATTTTCTTTAATTAGATTAGATGGCTAAACCAACAGACAGAATGAGGCTCAAAGACAGAATAATTGACAACATATCCAAGGCTATCAAAGGGGTGAGTTTAAATTTTTAAGTTTATTTCTTTGAAAACCCTTGCCTTTTTATTTTTCTATGGTCAATTTTCGCAAAAAAGGTCAATTTACCAAAAATAATCACTTGCTAAATTTTACTTCTTGTCAAAACTAAAACGCAACTTTGTACCTAAATAAACATCTATTAGCCCTTTGTGCAATTGTAGCGTTCGGCGAGACAAACTACTTCTTCCAGATGAAAGGAAAAAATACTTGGAACATTTTGTAGCCAACACGTTGCACACTTTGCTGTCATGCTGTAACAAAGACCTATGCCTCCGACCCAAAATCAATACTTACCAAATAAAGATACGCCAGAGTCGCATCATTAGACATGCAGCCCCGATTCCCTGCTGTAAAACCTCTTGTTTAAGAATCCAGAGCCTATTTAAGAATAGGTGCAACGTGTTGGCTTTTGGATGACTGGTTGACTTGGAAAAGGCTTAGGAAGAAAACTGCAACAGAAAACAAAGGAGAGAGTTTCTTTCAGCAACTCTTGCCCTATAAATGACTAAGCTTGTTAAAAAACCAATACTTTAAGCATCTGCGATTCCCGATAATTTCCGATTAGTTATCGATTCCGATTCTTGATACTTACTACTTACTACTAAACTTTGATCTAGTTCAAAAGAATCGCAGCAGCATCAAAAAGCATCGATGGATCGTGTATGATGAGTTACATTCATAGTAGTATAACTATAACATGTTGACGTTCATATGGCTCTTGTCATCCAGTGTCATAACCTCATTTGTCATCGTGACATAGGTTGCACAGTGCTTGATAATAAAAGCCCTACGATATTTTGATTTCATTTTGTGGTAGAAGAGTCATGTGGCGGGAATTTGAATTTCTGGTAAAGGGGATAAAAGTGTGTGTTTGTAAGGCATGTTTGCCACATTCTACAGCCCTCAGTAAGTGTCTTCTTAAAACAGCACTCAGTAAGGGTTATTCTTATAACAGCTCTCAGCAAAAGGTCTTTAAAAATAGTTCTCAGTAAGGGTTTCTTAAACAGGCCTCAGCAAGACATATTCTAAAAATAGCCCTCAGTAGCTCTTATATTTCTGTGGCAACCATGGTAAGGGGTCACAGTTCATCAGTAGGAATTAACGCTGTGCTTATACAGGGTTCACAGTATGAGCATGGATGTGCGACACAATAACAACCTTAGTCATTAGTCTCTAGACAGTGTTTCTCCAGCGACATCACACCTCATTTAAAAGCAGTCGCAGGCACAGGGTCTAAGGGTTATGGCAAGGATTTTATGTTTTGTGTCTAATGTAACATTTTATACGACTTAGTCTTCTTTCAATTAGCTGATTTGAAACTATGCTAAACTTTTCAAGACACATGTTAAATCCTTTTAGGTTAAATCGACAATTTTATTACAACACTGCATCGATACTTACTTATCAATGCCTAACGATTCCTTAAATGAGACAAAAACCATTTGCTCTGAGTGAGTTATATTATTAGATACGATATTTTATCCGTTTGTATGCTCATAGAAAAAAATCTGCTCTTAATCATTGGTGAAAAACAATCTTAAATGTACAAAAAAGAAATAGTATTAAGTATCAGAGAATCTATGTATGACTATCGATTCCCGATACCTAATTTAAGTATCGATTCCAAATACTTGATTCTTCACATGACTATAAATGACCCCATACGGCAGTGACTTTTGGCCATTTCTTTGAGCCCACTGCACCTGTGATGGAAGAGAGGTGGGTTTGCTTCTTGGGCCTGTGCCCTAATCATAAAGAAATTTAAATAACTTAATACATAATACATTCACACATTCCAGATTTCGTCAATCATTTTTTACCAAACATTTCGTACATAAAAGGCCTGTGATGATAGGCAATATGCGTTCATACTCTGGAAATTGTAGTCACAGACTTGCACGCAGGCAGCTCAGATAGGATGGATTAAAATTTCATACTTTTCAACCTATGGTGCTAATGGAGGTTTATTTCTTATATTTTAATCTTGAGAGTATATTTAGGGGAACAATTATGAATATTTGTTCATTATCATTATGCTGTGTAGGATTTTATCCTTGAACTATTACATACCATTGATGGGTCTTTTGTATCTTTATATTAGATCCAGGAATTGCTTCACTACCATTGCAAATCTGCTGTGGCGAGTGGTGCGTCAGAGGATGTCTACGACTCTGGTCTGACTCTAAGGAATGGAGATAGAGCTTGTCACAAACTTTGTGAAAATTTGGATCATGCTTTACTACATGGGTATGTTCATGTTTCAATTTGACATTGGTTCTTTAGTATGTTCTTGAAATTTGCAATGTGTTTTAACAAATTTTCAACTGATGAAATCATTTAAAAAAACAAAACATGCATGAATTAGATGGTTACACCGTCTGCTAAACTGCATGCACAGAAGTGCACCATGTTTAATCTGTGTGGAGGTTCTCCTTGTCGTGTGGAGAGTCACAAACTTTCTCTGTCATACATGGGACTCTCATTTCTTGTCTCCCAATTCTCTCTCTAAAAAGATTTATCTTTTCTTAAATTGTTTGCTGTGAAATTCCGTCATCAACTTCCCAAATATATATATTTTCTATAACAGATTGAAGAATGTAACACATGGTTATTGGCGTGTGGTCAAGCAGTTATCTCACAAGGGTATGGTCAAAGAGATCGACTATTTGATAAATGTGACCACTGATCTTGGAAAAGGTGAGTTACAGTAGAGTAGAGAAATCGAAATTAACAACACTTGATTATTGGGTTAATGTCCTAACACAAAAGTGTGAAAAAACAATTTTTAAGTGGGAATTATATCACAATGCAAAATGCACATTCATTTTATATTGATGAAATCTGCTTAAGACTTTCAAATTGAAACTCAAAGGTCAATTGTGATATTATTTGTTGATGAAATTAAGTAATTCAACGTCAAGTTACAAATCAGTTCTTTTTATAATATTTTATTCCAAATTTGTTTGAACTTAAGAATGATAATGTTAAAGCCATAGAGGTTGTTAAGTTTTGAGTGTTGTTACTTATTAGGGGCAGTGTACAAGAAGTCTATATTAACTTCCAAGTGTTGAGACCTTTGCCTGCAATTTGTACTTGTATACAAATACATAGTAAAATAAAAAACATGTAATATTTCTTTATTTTGAATGTAATAGAAATTATCCTGTGACCCCTGTCACCTTTGTATATGGAGTTTTGGGATTGTTGTTAAACTTTAAAACATTTGCATTTATTTGTTATATACTTTATTTTTTGTACATATAAACATGAACTATGACTTCTTTATAGAGCTTCTAGCTTATAGTGTTTCTTCTTTGACATTTCTGAGGAAACTGGCATTTAGAGAATAATCACACTTTTGCATATTGTAACAATTTTTAAGCCACATGTAATAGTAATACATATAAGTAGTTGGTAACTAGGGATTTAAAAGACTTATATATATATATATATAGTATATATAGTATTATATAGATATATAGTCAAGTTTATTAAAGTTTTTGACTTTTTCTCTAAAGTGGTTTTTTAGAATGATTGACTTATTCTCATGCATGCTCTCTCAAAAAGAATTGGAGAATTCCTTTTGAAAATTGTATAGTCATACAGGCTTTGTATGAAGAAACTAATTTCTTATTAGTTTAACAGTTTTCACTTAAATGCATGTATGTAATGAGGTTTTGATTTTTCATTTCCCTATACATTACAAAATCAAATCATTTATCAAAACTGCATTCTTATTGATATTACTTTTAAGCCACCATGTTCTGTCCAAAAGTCATGAGAATTTGTCTTCTTTTTGGCAGTATATAAGAAATATATGTGTGCCCTTTGAGCTTTGTGGTGGTGGTCTTCAATATCAAATGTGTATAATATTTGTGCAACTTTAACCCTTTCATATTCATTTCCCATTGATAGCGCATGTCAAGTTATAGATGCAGGTTTTAAGATTTCGCAAGCGCAAAATCTTTTAGAACCAGCAGTGGTTATGCCAAAGTATTAGATATAGTTTACAATCATTGAGCATTTTATTTTGATGAATGATACCACCACTTACAGGATATTTTTCATTTGTGTAAATCTACTTTTTCAATACAGGAAGAGCATGGCTTTATGCATCATTGAATGAAGGACTTTTAGAGAGCTATATCAAGTTATTGGGAGATAACGTAAAGCTGGTTAAGAAACATTATTCAAAGGATGCCCTGCTTTTAGATGGTGATGTGAGTGATGAAAATTAAATTTGTTGTCATTTTGGCTAATACCTTATGTTAAACAAACTTTGTATTCATAGTCAACATTAAGCATTCAGCTCAAGAAGCCATATTGCTTCGACAACTCCTCCACAAAGATGTCTGGCATGAGCATCTTTCTTCAGTTATGCCAATGATTTGCTTAATTTCTCTTGGCATCTATTTCAAAGCTCCTTTTGCCATGTCACCCCTCTTATATGTA
The DNA here is from genome assembly GCA_032362205.1 of Clione limacina. NCBI lineage: Eukaryota > Metazoa > Mollusca > Gastropoda > Pteropoda > Clionidae > Clione > Clione limacina. Next base: position 13,961 of record JAUUEB010476524.1, on the reverse strand, counting down.
CCTGTGTGTTCAATCTCCATCTTCTTGTTATGTTTTCCAGTATCTATCTCATGCTATGTCAAATCCATCTCCATCATTTCCCAGCGATATCCTGCTCACTCTTCTGTCCTCTGTCCTACAATTTCCCAGTGGGGACAAAACATAAAAACCTCAGGCCTAGTATGCTTGTCAAACGTTTGTTGGTAATGATTTTATTGCTACCTCAGTCAATCTCTAAGTTTCATCGTCATATAAAAGTATAGACTTGCCATCGGTTTTGAAAGTTATTAGTTCCTTAGATTTCCAATATTGTGCTGGGCATTAAAAGCTCCTCTTGATTTTTGAATCCTTATCTTTATGTCTTATGTCATTCCCCCTTGCTTGTTGATTGTACTTCAAAGTTGGGTAGAAGATTCAATGTCACAAATACAATATCATATATAGTTTATGGAAAAACAAAATCTGAATCATAAGAAATTAAGCCAAGAAGATTGTAAAAAAACTTTGCTCATCCTCTCAGGATAATGTATTCTTGCTCCTGCACATTCTTTTACTTTTTGTTCTTAAAAGTAAATTTTGTAGACAACCACTTAATGAATAATGCTTGTTGGTATTCTATCTAAAGAGTTTGTTTTTAGATAAGTCTTAAAAATGATTCAACATTTTTCAAAGGCCTCTCTTCACATCGTCACACCATTATGTTTTAAAACAAACTGGTTATTGTTAGCTTATGACTATTGAATATTAGGTCATTTATGCAGGGTAGCATCAAATTCACACAAAAAGCAGTCTTTTGAAAGTTTTAAACAAACTCAGTACCCTTTTTTTAAAATGACTGTCAATAATCCCCCAAATTGGAAATGCAAATCTGTTGGCCCCCGCCTGGAAATCAACATCCCCTTGGAACTTTTATCAACTATCCAAAGATATTGTTACTGAAATATGTGTTGTTACTAAAACAAAAATTGTGTACATCCCTGGAACTTTTCCTTGAAAGATCCCCCTGTGGACACAGCATGCAGTTTTGAACTGTGGTTTTAAGTTATCAGTGAAAGATAGAAAGAAGATATATAAGATAATTGTACCTGTCACCATAAATTTGCAAGAATTAAAGTTTTGTAGAAATATTTTTTAGCAGTTCATCAAAATATCAATACTTGTAATGATATCTTGCTATACAGTATGAATTTGACTTGAACTAATCTTTAGCTTTGCTTTTTTCTATATTTCAGAGGATGAATGTCTTGCTAACCTTGGTTTCTGGTCTAGATTTTGTGACGTTCCAATTAGATTATGTGAGTTTTTTGTTCATTGTGCTTTTTGTCTCGATTCTGTTAAAGAAATATTTTTAAACATCTAACTTGCTTTTGGGCCTCCAAAACTGCAAGAGAGAACATGATCACTAACTTGACTTAAGTTGACACAAAGGATAAAATGAATCCCTACAATAAGTGAGACCTTAGCAATGCTGGAAGGATAGTACCCCAAGAATCCTGAACTTATGTGTATACTGATACTTGCTATATCTGGGGTTGTATTCAAAAGTAGCAAAGATGCAGACATGCATGTGGTCTTTTTACCTGTTTTAAGGTCAAACTGCAATCCCCAAGCACATAGCAGTTTTTAGATTTAAGATATAACTGATATTGAAATAAATTAAAACCCTTCTCTAGAAATTGAATTCTATAAAATACATGAAGAAAATATGTATCTAGTCTACTGTTGGTTTATAATTTCAAATAACAAATGTCAATATTCTTTTTTTATATTTAGGACATGCCATATCTGGACTTGAGCGCCATTCCACCTCGCAGTCGCATTGAGTCTGAGCCTGAAAGGGAAGTTGGCTCGTGTTTGCGATCTGTGTTGAGGTCAGACAGCTTCAGGTCATCTTCAGAGGTACCACACATTTGTTTATCTCTTTCTGAAATTGACCATACATAAAAAAAGATGGTGAACATACATTTTATCTTATTATTCTTAGACCACTCAGCTTTATATCAGAGATAAAAAGATTGGCATGAGAAGATGTGAAAATTAAGAAACCAAATTGACTTGATTGGAGTTTTCATTCTTTTATCTCTTCTTTTCATAGTAAATGTCACCTCTTTTCTGTTGTTTGCTGCATCAATGTCATCTTCATGGAATAGTCACATTTTCAATGTTCAAGCAAGAATGTTTGGATTTTGGTTGTGTGTATGGGGGACAGTATGTTTACTTTTATAGCACTCATCTGCTGTTTCCATTTAATCCTTTTATTTTAGGAGTACTGGATGGGATGAACTTCCCTTATCTCAGATTCTGTTTAATTGGCAATGTCATAAGAGGCTGTACTCAAGCTGGTACACTTATTAGAAAGATGAATTAATAGCATCTAATGCCTTTTCTGTTAAACTGTGGAGCTTTGAATGTGTCCTCTTTCTAATGAAAAAGTCAATTATTTTCTGAAATTTGTCTCAATTAATGTTGGTGAAAATGGACAAATTTATGTGTTGTTTTGCTGAAAGTGATCAAATAATTGAAATAATAAAAGCTAACCAGGATTCTCTTATTTTAAACAAATCTTTTATTGCTCATATTACTTATGATACCAGCTGACCAGAAAAAACTTGCATTGATCAAAATTGAGGGCACCTGGAAAATATGCTAAAACTAACTGTTCATGCAACTGGAACTTGTGTCTGTACTTATTGTTACACAAGATAGTTAAAGCAAAGTAACTTTCGTTCAAATATGGTGCGAATTGGTTCATTATTGGAAAAGTTATAAGCATTTATTTGGGTTTTTTCTGGTCAGTGGGTAGACTTCATTTGGCTATTCTGAATTCATTTTTAATAGGGCATGGTAAGCCCTCTCTGTCAATGAATTATCTTAAGATTATTAATTTTGTGGTGTATTACTTTTATCACCATTTTCAACATGCTTCCCAACAACTTTAACTTCAACAATTTAAAAATTGCTAATAATATGGCTTCATGGTGTATTTAAGCAGTTGAAAACTAAATCAGAAAACAAACCAAATAATGAATTGTGATTTAATGGTTTTAATTGTAACTAGAACCACCTTATCAACAACCACTGTGGCTCTAGTTTTTAGTTGTTTTTTGTCATTACTTTAACTAAAGGAAATGGGTATAATTTGTTTTGTTTGTCTGCTATAGGCTAAAAGGAAGTCAAACTTTGGGTTGCACCATGTTTTTATTTGCCCACTTGTACAAAGGCGATTTGGTTAGAGAATTGATCTTGCAGTAGTGAAGTGACTGCTTTATACCCTCATGGTTGATAGCACTGAGCCCTGATTAGGATCTTTCACAACAAATAACAACAAATAACAAAAATTACCCTCTTTAAAAGGATCAGTGCCTGGAGCTGACCTGGTTCTTGCCATGTGCCCTGGTGAAGAATACCTGTATCAACTAGATATGGATTAATTCAAGGACAAGGAAGTTCATTGACTGACTGTCACTCATGATATAGTACGTTGTGAATCTTTAACTTGGATGGAAAGATAAGATAAGAGGATTATTTTATTATGATAATCTTATCGTATCTTTCCATGATTGATACACAATGTTCTATATCATGAGTCACAGTCAGACAAAGAGGGCTATATCAAAAGTTGACAGTTAAGGAAAGACATAGTGTAATGGAGAAAATGTGTTTTGGTTATATTTGTGTATGGATGCAAATTGTCACACACTCAATATTTGCCTTTGACAAAATAAAGTGTTCTTTCATAGTCTTTCAGTCTTACTTTCTTTTTACTTTTCTATACCTCTCTCTCATTTGCCTCTCTATTTTTTCATATATTTCACTTCACAATTTTCTACCTCTCTGTCTGTCTAGGTTTTCTATTTTCCATATATCTTAATGGATGTTCCTTTTCACACCAAACAATACAAGTAGACAGTTAAGAGCCATTTACAATCCAAACAAAATCTTTGCACACATATGCACTCAATAATTGTAATGGTGGTGAGTGATCAAGACACTGGTCACCACATTAGACTTGTATGATATCTTTTAACTGTATGATTTCAAAAATGTATGTGATGCCATAATGTTTGATAACTCCATTACATGATTGTCATGTATTTCCACAATGGGATTTTGATCTTGCTATGACTTCAGATGTTATGACTATTTTATCCATTAATTTCTTAAAATGTATTGTTCCAGGTAATGGCTAGTTCGGTCTCTAGTTCAACCTCTTTCCTGCCTAGTGACTCAGACTCTGTTAGTACTGCTAGTTTGGACGTTCTCTCTCAGACTGATCCTTATGTGATGAAAGTTAGCATGGCATCAGAAGACTCTGGCTGTCATACAGACAATGCAGGCTATGGTATCTTTGGTCAATCTATGACCAAACAACGTAGTGTCACCCCTACACACCACTCCAGAGAGAGTAGCACTACTCCTACAGATGCAGCTTCTATTTCTTCTTTTGGTTCAGCAGGTGATCCAGACCGTCATCAGAGATTAGAAAATATTGTCAGAGGATGTGATGATGTTAATGATGCTGTAGATTCTCTGGAGGTGATTCGTATTGTGAAAACTCGCAAGAGTAGCAGTGGAAAAGGGAAGAAAAAGAAAAATCCTTCCTCTAAAAAAGAAACTGGTTCAGACACTGTACCATCACATAATGAAGGCAATAACAGTAACCAGACTTCAAGTGAATCTGGAAATTCTAGTATAAAAACAACAAGATTGCCTCAGTTTGACTCTGGTGTTGACATTTGTGACATGGCAGGGCAAAGAGCAGATAGTAGAACTTCTGGAACTGGTCGTGATGAAGGTGAGACTCAAACGAGACAATACAGTCGCTCAGCCAGCTATCGTTCTAGTCCTACAGAAAATACAAATGTTGGCAGTGATAGGGTGAGTCCTGTTGATAATCATATAAAGCATCGTAGTAACTCTGTTTGCGATCAAGTTAATCCTTCAGAGCATCAGATCAAACATCGCAGTAACTCTGTCACAGATGAGACTGGTCCTGCTGGTCATAAGTCTGCTTTGGCAGAGATTGAGAGCAAAATTGCAGAACTGTGCAATATTTTACCCATGCGCTCTAGTTTATGTGAGTTGGCATGTGAAGACAATGAGGCAGCATCTCTCGGTGAACCACAAGGTTGTGAACAAGATACTCTTGACAAAGCATTAGACAGACACTCTCAGTCAAATACTCAGGCAAGCTCTGAGGGTCTAAGCCATTCTTCTCAAGCCTCAGGAGGGAAAGGAGGTTGTGAAACTAAGTTAGTTTCTGATGAGGCTGAGGAGTTTGACTTTTATTCTAGTCATAATGGAGATGGTGAGGCCATGAGTGATAGTGGCCATGACAGGCCGGCTGATAAACACGCAGCAACTGAAATGACAGCTCTACAACAGTCTTCACAGCTTCAGGTTGGTCAACCATTCTTGTACTTTGTTATGAAACGTTTAAAAACTTGTTACATTCCTTAATAATGAAGAATACATAAAGGCTAATGCAATTTACTCTTTGAACCAGAGCCGACCAGACATTGGATCCTCTTTTAATTGTTCGCATTGTCCCAGAGCTGACATGGCACCATCCATGAGGGTTACTACTAGCAATCACTTGGCTAAGACCTCCACATTTATAGACAAATATTCAAGGTTTTGAGTTAATTCTAAATATCAAAAACAGTTCATTACATTTCATTATTTTTTGTATGTCATTTTCTGCATTCCAACAAGTATTTATTTATTTGTTGTGAACATTTGGTTTGCAATATGTCTATGATAGATAATTTTTAGCTTGAATAAGTACACCAATTTCAAATAACAGCTGCTTTTGCTTGCATGAAGGTCCTGAAAAACTCCAGGAAAACATGGAATTAAACTTGGGCTTAAAGATTTGAGAAATGTCACATCTGTTATTATAATTATTAATATTTCATTTGTATTGTTTTGAATGTATCATAAAAACCATTACAATTTCAAAAAACAAAATTCATAAAGGATAAAATGCATACCACCAAAAATTAACTCCTTACCACTTTGTAAGCTAACATTTTGCATTTACTTAAGGTTTTAAAGAGTTTGTTCAACTTCCTGATTCTATTTGGTTCAAATTGAAAAGGACTAGATATCATAATTTTTTTTTATCGTATCAGCACCAAGAACTTTGCCTTGTCCATTTATTCTACTTTGATTTGAAGTTGAATGTTCTCTGTATAGAATGTCAATTTTTACACTGGGTCCATTGCTGCTCCAACTACATTGCTGAACAAATTGTAGTAAGCAGAGCACAAACACAAATCAACATGTTTGAAGACAACACTTGCTCTTTCAGAAACATTGTTTTCTTCACAGATCCCCCTCTGTGAGTTCATTCGGTTACCCTTGATAACACTACTATGGTTTTATAAACAAAATAAGCAGCAAGGAAGGAACGCACTCTTTTCTTTGATTGATTTTTCAAACATTAATTGTGATCATAAATTAAAGTTTGAGAATTGTAAACCACTAAACCTTTTGTTGCTTTGATCCATTATATGGAACAAAACTTATGTCATATCAGCAAGGAAAATGTTTGATTTTTTTTAGCTTGTTACAAGAAGCTATATATTTGGATGAAGGGTGTGCGCATTCCTTGCTACAACTACAATGTGAACTATTTTTAACTATATTGCTTATTGCACTCAAAAGAGATGATTTTTTAATATTGATATATGAAACCTGATTTGTTATGTTTAACCTTTTATCTTGTCTGTAATGGAATAGGATTACGTGGAATATATTATGAAAAGCGAGTCACCTGATGTTGTTGAACCCGACACTGAGACTGATGTTAAAGTTGAAGAACCAGATCTTTTTCTTAGGTAAGGCAGTAATATCTTTTTGTCTTCTCTATTTTACTATAAGTTTCCAATTAACAAACACTGTTCTTAGGGAAACTGTTATTCCCATTAAAAAAAGGTGTATCAAGGTTCAATTAGCATGGATTTTGGTCTTACAGTAAATTGAGCACAGGTTTCTTTAGCAATGGAGACAGTATGATACCTTATTTTTTTGAAACTATGCATTATAAGTAATTATAATCAAAATCAAACTCACTTAACCCACACACACTTTTGCCAAATTTGTGCTTAATCTTAACAAAAACCTGACTCTTTTTTACTCCCTTTATCTTTGTTAAAGGGAACACCCTTAAACCAACAGAAAAATCATCTTATCATGCTTAAACAAAAACACAATTTGATGTGATAAGTTGGGACATCATTTCATGATTTTCTGCGAATAAGTGCTAATATTTAATTTTATCATATTTCTGTTTGATTTATTTTATTGATGTTGTTGTTATTGTTGTTGTCGTCTTTGATTGTGTTTTGATGTGTTTCTTTTTCTTAGATTTTTTTTATCATTATCTTTAAACCAAATTTTATTTAAGCTGATCTTAATTGTGCTTCCCCAAAAAATGGTTCGACTGTACTTCACTTTTCATTTTGCGTTAACAGACTTTTTCTGACTGAGGCGATGCTAAATAAACAATTACTAGTAGTTTACTTTTTCATGTCTTCAAGTTTAGAATGTAGGAAAAGATTATCATTTATATGATAATTTTTTCTATGGAATTTATTATAACATCACTTTTAGTTTAGGACAAACAGATTGTATTAATTTTTCTATTCAGTATTCTTTTTCAACTTTTTGTCATACTTTTCTGATCAAACAGCTTAGACAACAATACAAAGTTACATGTCATGTTGGATATCTTTACACAAGAAGATGAGCACTTTGTCAAGGTAAGAGAGTGTCTTTAGTGAGACTTTGGAGTAAAGTTAAGTAAAGTTGCCCATATTCATTAAACTGAGTGTTGGGTAATCAGGAAAAGAGCCCTGAACTTTTAGACATTCAGCCGTAGTTTGCCATCGCATGGTTTGAACAGACTAGCTACCCATTCACTGCTGGGTGAACAGAATGGCCGAAATATTGGTCATGAACTGGGCGATCAAACTCTGGTTACCCGCATAATAGGCAGACGCTCTACTGTCTGTGCTATTGTGTCCCCTAGACTCTTATTATTATAAATAAGTAACATAAAATGTTAAGACGGATGAATCAGGTTTGTGATAATAGTAGAATGTAAACACAAAAGGATTATCATTATCATTAAAATTAAAAGCTTAAGTGTTGAGCTTAAATGCCCCCCAAAAAAATTCCTGAATGTTCAAAATGTATATAATGTTGTGGGGTTCAATTTACATGGAACTTAGCATATATATGTTGGTGTCCTATCTTTTTACGCTTGTGAAATGCCGTAGGTTTTCAACTAACAGTAAAGGAGATACAGCTTTAAAAAGACATTCAACTTAAACAAAAAAGGCTCACAATCACTGGTAAAATAGGTATTCCAAAAATGAATGATTATACAGTTGCACGATTCCTTTTTTTTCTACATTGACATTAATTTACTTAAAAAATATACTTACATTTATCAAATAAAAACAAGTTTTTTATGTGGTTTTGGTAGATCTTTGAATGGTAATACACTGAAATCTTTTTACACTATGCTATGTTAATTTTCCTTCAGATGTTTGTGACACGAGAGAACCATACAGAAGGAGAAATTCAGCCCATCTTTGTTCTCATCACAGACGTCTGTCTTTATCTTCTGCGTTACAAAAGAGAAAACCGCATGTTTATCCTTCACTCAATGGCAAAGCTCACAGATCTCATATTTATAAGTGTATGTAGACTTCAGATTTAGCATCAAGTTTTTCAAATGTTTCACTTATCTGAAAATTCTTTTATCATCAACTTACTTTTTGCGTCCCAATAACAGGAGCGGTTTGCTTATAATAAGGGTCCTGGATTTTCCGCCTAGATACGCTTCAAAAAGCACCAAGGTGTGTGGATAGTTTGACAATTGTTGAAGTTTTTTTTACTGAATACATTTTTTTTTTACCATCATTCTTGTTGAGAAAGAGAGAGCGAGAGTGTGTGTGTCAGAGAGATAGTGGAAGAACTTTCGTGCAATACATCAATAATATCGTTCATGTCCAGTATTCAACTTATGGTTGAGAAGAGCATATTGGGTTATGTTTCCACTTTAAAAAAAGAAATTTCAACTTTTACTATCTGACACCAAAACTTATGAACGTATATTGTATATATATTATATGGCATATGTAAAGGGCTGTATCCCTTGTTACAACTCAAAGTGTTTTAAAATTGTTTTTTTCAAGTTTCAAATATGCATATTTATTTCATATGCAAATGTCTTTACTTTTCAAAACATTCTATAAGTTAATTTAACTCTTCAAACACTTCTATTTAATTGACTTAATATATGGTTGAATTAAAGCATAAGAACAGAGTTTGGTAAAAAAAACATTTTTTGTTCTTTTCTAGACGGGTTTAAATGATCAGACCTTGAACATAGAAAGCAGAGAATCAAAACGACAGAAGCAAAGATTTTGGTTGACTCCTGGATACCAGGCCATGACACAGTAAGTGAAATAATGAATAATGTAAATAATTTTACATTTCATGACTGAAACAAACCATCAAAGTTGGGAATATTATTCTCATTATCAAAAACACTATGATAAAGAAACTGGGATATTACTTTGTTTTGAGATCTGTTAAGGTTGGCTTATTGGTCAATTTTTTATGTAGTATTTTAGAATACTTTAAACTCACAGTAGACATGATGTAAAATATAATAAAAAAAATTACACAATGCGTTACGTTTCTCGCCTTGAATTTCACTGGAGATATCTCCCCTTGTGGAACACTTTCTGGGCCGCCAGATTTAGTAAAAACATTGGACTGACAACTCAGCCCAGATCTCTTCCGCTTAAAGTAAGTTTTCAGTTTGCCAAGTTGACTTATTAGAAAAGCCAAATCTTAATTTTTAACTGAGGGGATCATTCGGAATAACTTTCTCGCTCAGTCTGTTTTTTTTCTAATTATTTGAACAGGAGTGGAAAAAGATAAAATCTTGGTCTTATGTTATATTTTTTCCTCTTGTGTGCAAACATCTCCTTCTAGTTATTATATTCAAATATTGTAATCAAAAGAAAATGAGAATAAATATATTCTCTGGGCATTTTTCTAATAACTTTATCTTTCTTTCCCACAAAGGGCAATTCAGACATGTCTCACAGAGGCTGTAAGGAATGCTAACGACAATATCTCATCATTGACCTCAAGGTTCAGTGTTGGAAGTGAAGTTCCACTACAGAAAATTGCTATAAGAAAATACATTTCCAGAGAACTCAATTGTGAGGTGAGACATTTGCTACTCAAATTTTTATCCTTTGCAGATTATTTGTTTTATTCAAAATTGAAGTTATAAGCTGAAGTGAAGGAGTATTTGAAAGCAACATCAGTTGCTGATTGCTAAAGTTTCCTTTCTTTTATTATCAGTCACACACCATCCACTCCTGATGAATCATGCAGAGAGGTAACCCTATTCATGGTTGCCACATTCTACAGCCCTCAGTAAGGTTCTTGCCAAAACAGCCCTCAGTAAAGATAATTCTAAAAACAGCCCTCAGCAAGGGGTCTTCTAAAACCAGCCCTCAGTAAGGGTCTTAACAACCCTCAGTAAGGGCTCTCAAATTTCTGTGGCAACCATGCCTATTACTATGCTGCATGGATGCATTTCAAATGACTGGGTCTCTAGATCATCCTTTCAACTAAGGATCAGGGTTACACATTATTTGTGCAGGTGTGGTCAGCACAGACACCACTTGAACATATTTAACAAACGTTAATATTAAGAATTGTCCTTCCACTTAGGGGATCAAATCCTGGACCTAGATCTAGATTATTAGTCCATTGTCTAAACCATCATAATATTGTGCCATGTAATAGGGGTAGATATTTCTGCTTGTAATGTAACCTTCAAATACAACACATTGAGACAAAATGCACATATTTAAGAATTGTTCAATCACCTTTCAGACACAAGATGTGACTATAGATGACTATTCCTTGGTCTTTTGGGAAGATCCTGCCAGTAACGAACCATCTTCTCCAGATGGCTCATGCAGGGAGGGAACTCTACTACTATGCTGCAAGGATGTATTTAAAAGTAATACATGGAAACCTGTTTATTGCAAGCTGAGGTAGGTACCTTGTTAATGTTAGAGTTTAAAGGATGATAATCAGAAATTGGACTGAATGAATAACACAACAGGGACATTTTCTGTTATTGGCCAAAAATGGAAAGCATATCTCAGGGTAAAGAGAGTGACTACATGTGGCAGGGATAAAATGAAAAAGAAACAGGAATATTTAAACCACCTGTAAATCCTTGTCAAAAAGTCACACTTTTTACATGAAAAATAACCTGAAAATTTGAGATATGGCTTATCAACGCTGTATTTCTAAATCAGAAAAGAACCAGAGAGGTGTTAGCTCTGAAAGTTGCTGAGTTTCAGGCCATGTAACACTAAGTTATGCTATGTTGACACTACATTGTCATCTTATAATGATTTTACCCTTTAGTTACACTCTTGCTCTATTCACATAATTTATTTAACAGTGTATAATTAATTGATTTATAAGATTTAAATAAATCTGTGAAAAAAACATGATGAGTCATTTATTGTAATATTTTCTAAATTTGGGAATTCAGTTTGTCATTGTTGGTTTGTTCAGGAATAACATGCTGAGTGTCTACAATAACAAATCTGATTCTCGGCCTACATGGTACCTGGCACTTGGAGGTGACCAGTGTGTTGGTTGCCGTGTGACCCCTGTGGCTGATCGGCAATACTGTCTGGAACTAATCCTGTCTAATGCCCCCAGCTGGGTTCTCTCAGCGGCCACAGAAACAGAAATATCTGAGTGGAGACATTCTTTCTGCTTAGCAGTGTCCTCTGGTGTTGAGGTAATGAGTTTATTTGTCATAATTTGTGATACCCTGGGTTGTTAAAGTAACAAATATTTATTACATTAGATAGGTATTACTGTAAAAGTCCAAAAATAATTTTCGCAATGGATTTAATTTTTGCGGATGCTGATAAGTATGTTCCTCAAATCATCATAAAAAAGGTGCTTTTACGGAAGTAGAAATAATTGACTGAGTCTGTTACTTGCGGATTAATATTCCAATAGTGACTAGATTAAAATAAAAGCTACAATGCTATTCAAGTTAAGCTTTTGAAACATATTTATTTTTAGTGCATCAGTGATGTGACATGGGATGTCACTCAAAATGAGCTAATCTACTTGTTATTGTTATTTATTATGCATTTTATAGTTACCTGTTACCTGTCTCCATGGCCCGGGTCGGCCATTGGAGCCCCACTTCTTGCCACAATTTTGATCGCCATCTGTTTCGGTCTCTGCTTCGATGAATCATCTCATGAAGTGGAGGGCCGGTTGCTTTCTTTGCTTTCTCTATTAAGGACGTGGGAGGTCTTCCTTTCCTCCTTTTTGACTCCAACTTGCCCTGAAGTACTGTTGACATCAAGTTTGTTTTGGCATTTCTTATAGCATGCCCCATAACTTGAGTCTTTTTTTGTTGACTTCATTTAGCATCTGCCGTTGCACACCCAGTTCTTCTAGGACACTTTCGTTGGTTCTCCTGTCAGTCCATTTGACTCGCAGCTGTCTTCTATAGAACCACATTTCTGCTGCCTGAATTTTGTTAACATATTCTTTTCGTAGTGTCCATGCTTCACTGCATTTTAGGATCTTTGTTTTAAGATCTACTGGGATTCCTCTGTTCTTCCAGATGCTGTTGAGCTGGATCATCTTCTGCTTTGCCATGCCTATTCTACATTTGATATCTTTGGTTCAAGTTCCATCATTTGTCTTAATAGAGCCCAAATACTTAAATTCCTTTACATTTTCCAAAATTGTTCCATTACAGTATATAGTCTGTTGATTTTCATGATTCGTATCTCCCGAGATGTGCAAGACCTTTGTTAAATGAAAGGAGGACTTATTAGCAAATTCCTGCAACGACCTAGTCATCACCAACACTCTATACACACAACCGTATAGAAGGAGATACAAATGGATATCACCTGACACAAGTAGACATCAACTGGGTTACAAAATGATTGACAAAGCCTGGAGAACCTCAGTATTGGATGCTAGAGGTACATGTAATCACTGATAATGAAATCACGGGGGCTGTGAGGCGGGAGCTACACAAGGGAGGGATATCAGTTGACAACTCAACGGCCTGATGAAGCGCATCAGCGTGAAAAACATTTGTAGCCGGGTAAGGCAATTTTTTTTCTACCGACAATGAAATCATGAAAATGTATTTCAATGCAGTCGTCGAACCAACAACACTTTCAGATGACCGGCTCTAAAGTCTGTCGCCCTAACCACTGTGCCCCCATAATCAGTTGAGTATTTCTATTGATTTTAATTGACTACCAAGTGATATATTGGATATCTCACAGGATTTCCATCTTCTGAGTATCCCCACAAGCAAGGTTCTACTTCTCAAGCTAAAGTATAAGCGCTTAGGGCCTATCACAGGGTTAAGCGCTATATAAATGTCATTTATTTATATCTGTAGCCTTTAAAATTGGCCCTCATAAATGAAATATTCTCATTGAACATGCCTAGCCCATATTAGATGACAAAATAACAGCTGCTGATCTGTGAATTACAGAAACCTTACAACCAATCTTCTGCATATTCAGTCAAACTCTTAAGCTTTCATGTTATCCAAAATTTAGAAATAAAGTTGTTCCGGCTATAATGCACAAAGATTTTGCATAATGACATTGTTGCAATACCAATACTAAGATAACATATCAGCGATGCAAGGCGCGACAGTGTTTTACGCCATTTTAAAGTAGAGCTTAGGGCTAAGCAGAATCCTGGACCTACATGCAATGCATAGACAGTTGGTTTGGAAAGGCCATGGTATCACTTGACATACATGCAATGCATAGACAGTTGGCTTGGAAAGGCCATGATATCACTTGACCTACATGCAATGAATAGACAGTTGGCTTGGTAAGGCTATGGTATCACTT
>JAUUEB010476523.1:0-30652 GCA_032362205.1 Clione limacina | reverse complement strand
TTTGTTTTAAACTTCGAAGTCAAGTCGCTCGGACCTAAATCAATGACTTCGATTGTAAAGATCGATTTAGCACAGCAACTCGCGCTTGCAGGCAGCTAAAAATATTCTCGGCCCCTGGCACGCCTTTCGTTTAACTTCGTTTTCTTGGAAAAAGCGTACAAACTTAAAACCGAGCCTACAAACTGTCTCTGGATTTACCCAGACTAAAAACACTTTATTTCATGGTGAAGAGCCAGGCTTCTTATATTCTTCAACGAAAATAATAAATACCATTTAAAAACAGGCACAATAAAAACATCATATGTTAACACTAAATTTGCTATTCTATAAAACACATGTACTAAAGGTGCACATTTCTGAAAAGAGAAAAAGGCAAATGAATGGACATTTTGACTTTTAGGGGCAAACAACGTGTACATCTAAGATTAAGGTTCGGCAAGTCGCACTTTTTTTAATCCTACTGGTTTCTTTTGCCTTTTTTGGTGCTGAACACAATTCTGTTGGGTTCGAATCTCCCAAAAGAGGAAATATCCAATAACAAATCAAAATTTACAAAACATGAAATTCTAAGGTCAGAATGATAATGAGCTTGCTTATTTCCAAATGTAAGCATGTACAACCATTGGCAGATTAAGCTTTTATTCGGGTCCTTATGTACATAAATGTATATTTAAAGCTTATGTATGTATGTAAAAGTCTCGATAAAGTCAATGAATCGTGTATGTCAGTCAGTTTATGTAAATATCGTTAGCATCTTTACAGACACGATAGCTGCTGAATATATTAGCCCTTGATGTCTGACCTTAAAAGGATACATAAATTTTCATTTTTAGTGCACCTGCACCACATATAATTTAACTATATCTTACGATATAAAAATGTATATCAATTATCTACAACATTTCTTAAGGGTAAAATTTACACTCAAACGAAACTTTTGATTTTATCAAACTAGTCTTTGAAGCCAATGATTGGTAGGGAAAAACAATTGGGTCGGTCATAAACGAAATAAAAACAATACAATATTTTGGTATTTATCATAAAGCCAGGCGCGTAGCCAGGATTTTGAAAAGGTGGGGGGACAACATCGGATATTATCAATTCAATGGCCGACATTTTTGAAATTAGTAACATATTGTGCACATTTAGGGCATTTAAAAAAATCTCAAATGGGGGGGGCGTCATTCCTCCATGACCCCTGGCTACGCGCCTGGGTAAGGTTACAAGTGCACACTTTTAAAATAAATATCGTTAAAATGCTTTGCATGATCTCTTTTCTCACTTTGTTCTGATGCCAGTAAGTCACATATTTTTTATACGGAATGCATGGATTTATAGTGCACCCGGAATATCAAATGTCAATTATTACAGCGCTCTCTGAATAAAAGTGTGCATTAATTCGTGTACAATTTTATGCATCAGGCTATTAGTAGGCCATTGCATGACAACCATTGATATGTATGATCCAAATGGCTTGAGAAGTACTACCGGAATACTTTGTATGTGCGAAAAATGTCCGGCACTTCAGAGATTCGAACCCGCGCCCAAAGGCCATGTGACGTTCAACGCAACAAAACTGTCTATAGGGATACTTTGTAGTCATTTTTTCTTTTTAATTCCTTTGTGTTTTGAAAAGGATCGTTCTCCACTGCAATTTGATGTCATTATACAGAGATTAATCTGCAATGCTATTTGTACATCTGGGAAAATTTGTGTACACGAAAAGTCCTTTAAAAGCTGTATCATATTCAGTTCAAAGAATGACTTGATGTTTATCTGGAACTTTTTGTTTTTCTACGCTATCACTTGATTTTTTGTTTTGAATATTTTTTTTTTATGGGTTATGAACATTCTTTTTTGAAGAGTTTTGTCATTATAATAAAAATCATTCGGTTATGTATGTATTAGTTCCGTTGCTGATTAATGTATGTTAGAATTTAGAATAGCTTAGATTGACGAAATTACTAAAAAAAAAGTCATAAAGTTGAAGCTTTCTTAACGATTTGCGAGAGCTTAAGATAGTTCATCGATGAGAAGCACAAATACTTCAATACTTCAATACTTGAAGTTTTTTTCTCGGAGAAAACACTGAGGCAGTTGAGGGACCCCTATCAAAATGATGTTGGATTTTCCGATGTCACTTTGTCGATTCTTGATCCTTGTTAACAGACTTTTCAATGCATTTTCCTTATAGAATTTTTCATCAAGTGGGTGAATGCCAATTACATTTTCCTCATAATGATCAAACACACTTCGCCGACTTTGAACTAACTCGAGAGTAGTTTTTAAAAGTTGTACTGCGGTGTTTAAGCAGTGTACCATTTTCTTTTAAATTGACCGAATTTGGCTTTACATTTATATAATGACAATACATTGACTAAAAATTACCAAGAAATATGAAATTTTAAATCCCCTGTTGTCTTAACTATTTAAGCCCTGAATTGATGTCAAAATTTGCAATTTTTAGCATCCGAAATGACGGCGAAGCTTTGAACCACACCCTGACCTTTGATCTGGCCTTAACATAGACCAAACCCAAGGCCACTTGACGAATGTCATACATGGGGCATTTATTTGTGATTACACTGTGCCACTTCCAAGGTATGGTTAAAAAGTGCTGAGTCAGCTGTGTTTTCGTCTAGAGACAGTGAGGGTATGTTAGACCCTGAGTTGTCTCCTATATTATGTGTAAAAAAGACAGAACGGGCTGAAAAATTTAAAATTATGCAAAATTCAATTTTCTTGCCTAAAAAGTAATATTCAATGCTAACGGAATTATTACTCTTTTTATTATCCCACTCTCATCACTATCTTTTTTTCTGTGTTTCAAGGTAAAAAAAAATTCACAATTACTGGCATCTGCCATTTAAGCCAAGCATTATTCTTTCGGGCAAAACATCAAACAATACCACGGAATTGAACTTTTTTTGGAAAGGGTTTTAAAGACAGTCTTGTGTTGGTTTAAAATTGGAGTTTTGACAAAACCCTATAAAACACGTCGCAATCACACTATATAACGTAAGCCTAATGTTTAGAATACCAAACCCTTTTGGATCTAGTGTTCAATAGATATACTACTTTGCTATTGCAGTACCAAAATTCACAAACTTTTACTTCTTATAATATAGTTTGGTGTTCGATGGACCAAGTTCAAAGTTCATACAAAACAATGAAATTTCTGTGTGAGCTTCTTAGCGGATAAACAATAACAAAGATATCATGTAGTACTGGCCAGACTAAACGATTCAACACTTTAGTATTTGGTTTCGTTAGTAGACTTGTTGTTTTACTTTAGATGGTTATGGATAGCTTCGTACATTAATTGGAATTGTTATTTCGATAGCTGACTATCATCTAGAACGAAGAAGACTTTCGTTTTAAGTTAGATGTCATAGTCTTGACCAAAACATGATCGCTTCTCTTTTTCCATCGGTGGTACGGCATTGCCTTCTTTGTCACGTGAAATCCTGTTTAAGAGGTGAGAATTCCCTGTTCTCGAACACAATTTTCGAACACTCCGACACTGTGTGTGTATGTACGCCATATGTCTTAGTGACCTATTTATCGCTGGACTTGAAGGTGAACAGTGATCAGTGTGCCATTGCTTGAATTGAGATCTAGCCAGAGAAGAGAGCACACTGTTATTCCTATAAGGAGCTTCCCCATATGTTGTGGTACGTATTATGTTTTTATATGCCATTTTTTCTGTCATTGGTGTTTAGATTGATACTAAACAATAATTGTCTTCTAGTTTTAAATTTTTGCTTTTGAGAACTTAGCCCAGAGGCGTCCTACAAAGCCACTCTGGCACCCTAATTGAACATAATCTGTCTAAAAGAGCGTATACAAAGCTTAAAATGGAGTTGGACACTAGCTAGTGTACCCTTTGAAAAAGAACCAAATATTATGAACAAAGTATAATTATAATACATCGAAAAACCAATAGTTTTAATGTACTATTCTGGGGGAGGGAGGGGTAATGAAAACGATAATGAAAATAGTGGACGTCTGTTTAAGAAGTCGAGGCTTCAACATAATGAAAAGGCCATAGTCATTTTACCGAGTATTCACTTGATTCAGATTGAATTGGAACAATCTCTGATATCCAATCATAAAACCCACGATATTGATTTCCTTAGTTACAGCTTTTATAACATAAATCTGATAACTGCAGACAACACTGCATAAAGTCGCAAATGAGACATTTTCTAAAATAAACACTCATCTCCCTTTGATTGTTCGCACCACTAAAATAAAAATCATTATGACATATTATACGCAGACATGTGTTTAAGCATCCAACTTTACCGGACGTTGGGTCCGATAACTGTAACTGTTTTTGACAAACAATTTTGACCAGACCGACGTGAATTTTGCGGGGCAGGCCTGGCACTTAAGTAAGAACATATCTGAGTATACGTATAAAGACTGATATAAATTAATCTTTATATTTAAAAAAAATCCGAACACCTGACTATTTACGTATATAGAAGTGGATGTAATTCAACAATATATCATTGTCATGAGATGACATCGAAGCAAATGTCATTCAACAAAATAACTCAATCTTCAATTGTCCTATAGATTCACTGCAGGATGAGAAACGCTATGGAAAGGTTTCCATGTAAAATGTGACACAAGTTTTTATCCTATCTGTTCTATATCAACACAAACCTTAATACCATACTTATATGTTTGCACATAGTATCAGAATTGATGTCCACGCAACCAGGTTTAAAAAGAGTGACTTGACTGTCGTTTTCAGTCGATTTGAATGCCAAGAAGAAGAAACACAACAAAATCCGTTTCGCAAATTGTGCATTTTTATTATTTCCTAATGTGAACTCACAGTGTGCAGAGCGGCTCGATGGTGGGTTTAGCAAATGGTAGGAAACCAAATGTGGACACCCACTGGCCGCTCCCATCACAAAAATAAAAGCTGGGCTAGGGGTTTGAATTACTATAATAGAGGATAACAAAACTAGCACCCAACTATTTTTCAATTACCTAAAAGACTAGTTTGTTTGGAGACCTTCTTGATAATATGACAAATAATGTACACAGTCATTTTAATGACGATTCTTGTATAATATGTGTATACATCCAATTTGAACTGAATAGTAAATTAGATTTAAACGTAAATAGCAAACACATTTGAAAACGTAAACAAAGAACAAAAACTGAATAACAGCCAGGATTTCTTTAATCAAAATGAGTATCAGAATCAATTTCAGGATTGGTTGGCATGACAACGATTCGTTAACGATATGGTTAGAACTTCCCCTATTTCGAACAGTGAATTTGTCAACGAATAATGGGACTACTAATACATCAAATATAATACCAGAGAAACAAGCCTTCTTGAGGAACCCGCCCTTTTCCCAAGATGGCGTCTCATAGTCTCTTCTACGTCGTCACTGCCAAAAGCACATTTATTTACCCTTTGTTGAACAAATATGATATTGTGGGATTCCTAAGCATGTCATACAACTTTTTTAAAACTAGGAAATGAAAATGTTAACAGAAATTATAAATAAAGCCCAACATACAAGAAAAAGAAGCAAAGTGAACTAAGGGTTTCTTGTAACGATGAATGCATCGTTATTAAATCTTTGAATTTTCCAGAGGAAAAAAAGCACATGCAATCATCATGCATTTATGAGTTGAAAGCATCATTGTGAGTAAAATTTGCAAAAGCCCTTACATTTTGACTTATTTCAACATAGGTACGATCCTAGAACATAAATAAGCAGAAAGTAAAAATAGATTTAGAAATTAATCTTACAATCACAGCCGTATTTTTTTCCTTTATGAAGGTTATGTACAGTATAGAACAATAAATAGTACTTTGAATTCATTAAATTTATTAAAACACTATACACTAAAGCCACAAACACAGGGAGAAACTTTTACACATAACATGGTGAGGTTGGACTCTTTAACAGTTGCTAAATATAGAACAATGGCTTTCAATGTCATTTCTTAGAAGTGAGGGTGTTTCAAGTCTTGTAATCGAAATATTGAAAATGTTTCTTCAAGCCAATAAAAGTTTCGAATAATTCACTGCAATATCCTTTCTTGTGAATTAATGGCTTTACATTGGTAAAATTGGATATTGGACTTTTAAATTAAAAAGTAATATGTCTTTCGATGATTACCACAGGAACTAAATAATGTTTTGTTTTCGATTATGTTGAAATGTCGAGTAGGAAAATATTAATTATATTAATCTAGGAACAACTGATCATACACACTTACACACTCAACAGTAATACACACAGCCCACAGTACATAGGCCTAAATGTAATAGGGGAAAAACCAACAGCCGTTTGTTCTTATAATACTTTGCTGTCATCCTTTTAGCAAATAAATTTATAATATTCTCTCTGGCGGTATAAGTTAAATAGATCTTATATTCTATTTGTGGCACACATGTAATACAATTGCCATTTTATTGTGCTCCACGAAATCATATAGTTGGTTAAAGAAGGTATTCTATTTTTTTAAATACCCAAGTATGATCAATCTATTAAACATTCTGAGTTGTCGAAAATAAATGTTGAAATTGAACAAGTTTTCAGACGCCTAAATCCCCGACGTTTCAGCATGTTGGTATTTGGTCATTTCCCCGATTCAAACCGCCAGACGTCAAAGGCCAATTGTGTATAGATGATGGATCCAAAGCAGACACGATAGAAGCGGAGTAAGCAGAGGCGTCGGCTAGATCCTTCCGTCGGGTTCAAGTCAAGATAGCGTCTCGATCGTGTTACATTTTATTTGTAACGCCTCTGAAAAAATGAAATCAGAAGATATAATATTTGCAAAGAAACGGTCAACATGACCAAAGAAAGCCAATAATTTACAGTAGAAGGACACATACATACAGACATAAAGATGGGTGAATAAAGCATTGTGATAATTATATGTTCTATATCAGTCAGAAAGACAAACGAAAAACAGACAGGCACCCATACAGAGATGTATGATGGTCTACAGACAAAGAAAAAGGTGGAAAGCTTAAACAGAAGAGAGAAACCCGAAAAAACGGATTAGATGGATGGATAAACAGTTGAAGAAATGGTGTGAAAAAGGCTCTATATAAATAAAAACAATTATGATTGTAGTTATACTCCAATTAGTTAATTGATTGATCTAAGTCATCTTTATATTAGAAATTTTGCATAGGAGCAGTGATTATCAGGCGCGTATCTAAGATTTTAAAAAGGATGCAATATTTTTAAAGAGGGGTGGGGTCATTTTTGAAAATTAGGTGTAAATGGTGCAAATTCAGAGCATATCTTTTCCGCTCAGATGGGGGTGGGGATGGCATTGTACAATCTCCTAGATACGCGCCCGGTTATATTTAAGAAAAATCACATTACATTTAAATTTACCCATACATTCAATAGCATCCGCCCATCTCCCTCTCATAATCTAAATAAAGAACCTTAAAATTGTAGCAACATTAAAGCAAAACTAACAACACCAAGACCACAAAAAATGACAGCAAATACCCGTCATATGAAATGCAAAAAACGGTTAAAATAACTTATAGATATGGAATAATATCACCAAATAAATACATTTAAGGTAAGTTTCAAAACCACCATGTTTAGAATTACCTCAATTCCAAGAAAAAACTCGAAAATGGTAATAAGTATTGGATGTCAACAAAATATACTTACCTATGCAAAAATAAAAAGCAAATCAATTATAACAAGATCAAAAGGCCATATTAGAATCAGCTTCAATAATATTGGTACGCTTTGTGCACACTATGAAGTAAAACTAATTAATAAAGAATTTACTAAGACTAATCGTCTGAAATATAAATAAATCTCATGAATATGACGGAAGTTGCATTGCTTGATTGTGGATAAACAGTAACACAAAACTCGTGGTCATGCTCGACGTATGCGCAAAATTAATCATCGTTTCACGTCAAAACGGCGTTAGCGGTGAAAACATCAGGTAAGGAAAGTTTTAAAATGTTACAAACACATCAGATATGAGGTATGAACACAATTGTTACAGGGTGATTGGATGAGGAAAAGTGTAAGTTTAAATGATGGAACATGTTCATTGGAAAATGTTTTTAGAATATAATTGGAAAATGGATTAAACAATGTCAAACAAAATGTGTAACACCACTTGAAATACAAGAAAAATCAGTAAAAAAAATAAAATGAAATTCAGATGTTCCAAATAGTTCTTAGATACTTAAACTGACATTCAGTCGTCTGTAGAAAAGCTATTACTACCCACTCGGATTTCATGTAAGCTATTTAACAATTTTAATAAACACTTAGAGTGGGATAAGATAACAAATTACAAATTATTATTGGTATCTACAGAAAACACCTGTTAAAAGAAAAGTTATCTTTAAAGTGTCACATTTTACAAGTTGAAAACAAGCACCTGTCCGTTTATTAATGCCAAAATGAACTGTATATATGAATGGTGCATAATTAGTCATTTTAATTTCAGAGGCAAATGCGAACATTTGTTGATAGTGTAGATAATTTTATCTCTTTCGCTTAATTGACTGTATTTATGACTCAAAGTGAGGCATTCTTAAACATAATGTTTTAGGACTATTGATGAATCCCTATTTGATCAAAGTGGAAGGCTAGTAAAAAAGACGTTTTAGAGGGACGAGCAGGCCTACATCTGGCCTCGTATCGTCCACAAGTAAAGGTGAAGGTAAACAAGGTAAAGTTATAATGAGGTTCAAAGTGATGAGGACAAATCAAAAATATATAAAACATAACTTAAATTCACACACACACAGATGTTCACACTTTCAGTGTCACATAAAGTGAAACAACATCTTTGATTTAATTATCATCAGAAGATAAGTTCACAGGAAATAAGATACAAGCAAAGAATAAATGGGTTTTCATTCAAATGATATTTTAATGAGGAAAAAATTATCAACATTAAAACAAGGTGAAAGGGTTGTTTTCACATGTTGTCAATCCACCAATATTGGGTGTTGAGGAGAAAGTTTCTCCACCTACCCTCCCATGTCTGCAGCTGTTGTTTCACTTGCCTTGGACACCTACATGTCGTAGTAGTTTGGGTTGTTCTTTGTCCTTTTGATGGTCCTCCTTATCCTGCGGCGGAGATCTGACAAGGGGGGATTGATTGGATCACCACCACTCTGCAAATGATGAACCCATAATTTGTTACAATCACTGGCCTGTTCTTGATGAGCCTTAGTTAACTTTGCAAACAGTGTGACGTAAACATATCAATAATTCGACTTCCACCGTACCTTTAAATACGTTAATTTATTTCTTAAATATACATATGATCTCAAGTTGTATCTTAGTTTCTTTCATTTTGCAATAAACACTTGATATTTCTTTATGTATAAGGTGAGAAGATTGTCTTGAAACTACCATAAGGTGAATATGCAAACCCTGCAATAACAGATAAATTAATCTACATTTAGTATAGTATTTTTTTAAACAGTTTTTAAGATCGAAAATTTCAAAGCTATCTGATGGCCAATTGTTTTATTTAATCTAACGCAGGTTGTCTTATTGTTACCCTCAATCCTTTCATTTGTTGTAAAAGTTATACGAAAAATTAGAATCATGATTACTTTTTCTAAAATAGAAAATCATAATCGCAATGCCCCTTTGATTGTATAGTCAATTCTCACGTATTTTGCTATTATACTACAAACTAAAACTAATCATATACATTTTCTCTTTGTGTTGATATTCTTTAAAATTTCAACAACAAAATCCATAAAGGCAATACAATTAATTAGTTTACTGAGGCTTGTTTCATACAGGACAGCCAGTGATTGTAACAGTATGGATGCAAGAATCATATGATTATTTGAATGTGAAAATTAATATATATAATTCAGCTAAGGAAAATAATATTGAAAACAACAGTATAAGCAGAAATAGCAATAAGAATAGCGCTGATTATAATATCAGCTTATGGAATAAATAGCTGCAGAGCTGATCCGTGCAAACAACCACAGTTTAAAGTATATAATAAGCTAGTAAACAAATAGCCAACCAAAGTCAATTCACTTGAAATTTTTGAACCAGATTATTTCACTAAGCAAGAGTGCATTGCAGAATGGCAAAAATAATAATTGGTGAAACCAATATTTCAAGAAAACGTTCATTATAGAAAATGAACAGGCAGACGTGTAAAAAAATATTCCTTCTTACTGTTAATAAAACATCCATTTCAGAGATACTAAAAATCGACATATGACACTTAACTCTAAAGTTTAATTGTCTTATTGTGCACTTTGAAGAGTCATAAATTTAATTGTGCTGTAGCATATATATGTTAAATAAACACATGCCTTAAAAACATATTTTTGATATAAAGTTGCGTTTAACTCACATCCTAAAAAATAAGCACGGTTTTACACATCATGCAGCAGGTTAGTTGTGCAAGTAAAGAGGATAGTTAAACGTAAATCAAAAGTAAGTGACCAATTGACAGTTCATATAGGCAGTTAGAGCAAAGCTTGTTACTGAGTCTGTAATCAGGTTAACATTGATTGTGACTTTACCTTCAGGAAACATAGCACTCATTTCCTTCTTCTAAGAATAAAAACGATAAAACAATAATGAAGAGGATCACAAATCTTAAAATTCTTACATCACTGGGATATTAATTACAATATCAGGACTGTGGGATTTTATAAGGTCGACACTGCACACGTATGGGAGGGGGCAGTTTTACATGTTGTTAACTATTGACATTTAAAAGGGGAGTTGGTATTTATTTGTTAACAATGTACACACACTGGCTTATTAGGATGACTATGTACTTAGAAAATGACTCACTTCACTGATAATTTTTGCACACATTTATCGAAAAAATATATTTTGAATTTGAATATGAAATTGGGAATTGAAAAAAGATAAACAATCGACGGAAAATTAAAGATAGTAAGATCAATTTAAAGATGAAAAATTGTGGCAGAAAACTGTCTACACTATTCTACATCATACAGGAGAGAAAAAAATGAATGAATATTAAATAAATGCGGAGATGGTACCTTGTGGTAAGGGGGGGGGGGGATAAGGTGTATGAGATAGGCAGTGGGTTTTGTGTTGAACAATTTGGGTACTGTAGGGTTCAGTGGAGGTATTTGTTGTGAGTAGCTCATGCCAAGCAAACACTTACATAATAGAAATCAGGTACATATACCGAGATGCTGCCACCTCTGTTTATCCCGTCGCTGAAATAAAAATATTGAATTCATACAATAACACTACAAGCAAATGACGTCACAAGCAATAGAGAGTGTCTGGTCAAATCTAGTTAAGATGCGCGTCATTAAATTTGTTAAACAGATAGAACAACAATGCTATATACACATATCTTTATTTCTAGATTTTTGGAACATGTTAATTATCTACTTCATATCTCTTAAATATTTGTTTATAATAACATTAGAAATGTAATATGTTGACGAAAATTATTATTTTAGATACAATCTTTATACTTATGGAAACCTTTTTTTGTTTAAACACAATATTGTCTACCGTGCATACATTAAATTCACAACTTCACAGGTACTTATTTAATCAATTAGCTTTACAATACTAGGAAAAACGTGTGTCAGAACTTGTTGTATAAATTCACAAAAATTATTGCGACAAGTTAAGATACTGATAAGTTTGAATATTGTTAATTAATGTACTTAATTCTAAAGATATGGTTGCATTTGTTTTAATAAACTTTATTTATCATTGTGTAAAATAATAATGTTTAATATGTTATCAATTTATGTGAAATGTATAATGAAAAAGAAAATAAGATTGTACTAATTGGCATGTCATTGAATAAAACAATGAAAACAAGCATAAAGATGATAATAAGCATAAAGCAAAAAGCCATTCAAAGCAACACTGACATCCAGCATGCATTTTGATGTGATATGTAAGGGTTGTTTTAAGATCGCACAGATGAAATGATTTAAAGAAACAAACAAATGATACGTTACTACGTTGATACGTCAAAATGAGTAAGATTCTATAGATATAATGAGGATATAATTATAATCTTAATATAAACTTGCGAGATGATGGCCTCTCTATCAGAGATGTTACCACTAAGTTTGAACACTAAGAAGGATGCATAGAAAGTCACAACTAGAAAATATGTTTATAAAAGAAAAATGAGCAAATCATATAATTATCACACACAAATCACACATATCTGAAACATACTCTTTTTATTTGTACTTTTTCTCATTCCAATCTATGACATACCTAGAATACTATTTATAATTTATAAACTCATGAGAATATAAATGAGCCAGAAAATACTTCTCTAGACTCTTATCATCTATATGTGGATGCTTTCTATGATTTGCAAATTATTTGTCAGTAATAGAGCCAAGAAACATTTTCCAAATATTGTGCAGTTAAACAATATTTTTAAACAATCATGTTTCAAAATTAAAACGACTACAATATTATAGTTATGCTCCTGAACATGATTTCAAACTTCAAAACACCAGGTTTGGCTCCTTAAACAGAAAATAAATTGGAGAAATACAAATATATTCAGAGAGAAAGCCTCACTGTTAACCCCTTGACAAAATAGGCCAAGTTTTGATTTTATTAATCGAGAGAAAGCTGAGATAGTTGTACTCGTAAATTTTCAGGCAAACATATTTGATAATTCTAAAAAATGAAAATGTCTATAGAGTTTCAGAAAAAGAGGTTGACGATATTTCACTTAAATGACAAATTCAACATTTGTATAAGCTGTTTGTCGTTAATAATATCTCTTTGCCAAACAGATAAAACGGACATTATACTTCATTGAGTTTTATGAAATTTTGAAAATTAATTTCTTAGATTGTTTGAACTTTTAGTTGAGTTTAGTTATTAAAAAATAATACTTACAAAGGGCAGTAACTAACAGACGCCATGTTTACATGTTTACTAATGTGTATGGAATTTTAGAGATTACTTTATATATTTGTTATGAAGGTCATTGAAAAATACCGCTTACAAAGGCAGTAATTATAACATTATTAAACAAGATCTTCGAAATTCCTACTTGCACTTTTTCGCCCAGTGCGGTATGAACTATGGCAATAATAGCTTGGCTAGGGTGCCACACAAATTTTAGATTAATTACTAAGCAACTGCTAAAAAACATGGTGTTTTTAATATCTTATGGTTATTCAATAGGAAGTTTTTACAATTTGATATCGGTAAACGATTAAAAAAATGTATATCGTACACTAGTAAAAAGATACTTAGAGTTGACAAAATCAGCAAAAGAAGAATTTCCCTAAACTCTTCAAAAGAATTATGTGGTCTTCAGTAACCAAATGCTGAATATACCCTAGTTTAATTTAAAGGCCTATTTGGAAAAAAACTGCCTTAAATAAGAAAAGAAACTGTATGATATTTATGGAAGCTAATTTTTTTCTAAAACGTATTGTATTAGAACGACATATTATAACAGATACTAAATGATGTATGCAAATGAAACAATTACGTCAATGTTGACGACAATGTCAGAACACACACAGTTAGTAAAAGTATGTTAAAACATATCATTTTGTGCTGTTCGGTATTTGGAAAATAGTTTCAATTTTCAAAGGGTAGGATTGGTTTGTTTGTAATAAAGGTATACAATTTCTGATGATTTAGAGGTATCTTTATACAAAGGGAAACGATAGGGTAAACTATGGAACTGCAATACAAGAAGGGATTCATACGGTACTGGGGAAAGTAGAATGAACCATGAGGCATAGGGAAGATTACACAGTCTGGAATTCATTTAAAATAGATATGCAGAACATGTGGTTGCTTTCAACCCGCAATCAACGTCGATGCAAAACTTAGTCGTG
Source organism: Clione limacina (assembly GCA_032362205.1). Lineage (NCBI taxonomy): Eukaryota > Metazoa > Mollusca > Gastropoda > Pteropoda > Clionidae > Clione > Clione limacina. The sequence goes on along the minus strand of JAUUEB010476523.1, from coordinate 16,788 downwards.
TTGAAACTGAAGAAGGTGAGAAGTAATGAGAAGGTGTTATAACAGATGCCATGATACCTATTGGGTTCTGGTGATTTGTGAACGATTGGATTAGGCATTTTCACGTGTGGAATAGGAGGCATCACTATTGTTGACGATCTCACTGGGGGTACGTAGACATCAGTAGGGCGTGGCATAGAGTCTGACCTTGTACGTCTGGAAACTGCCCGATGCACAATGTGCCTTGAGGACTTAGGCTTTTTTGCAAAAAAAATCAAACATATCGTTATATACCATCTGCATAACTTTTTTTCTTTTTTAAAGAAACTAGATAATGAAAATGAGAAAGGAGGAGAGCTAGATAAAACCTTACTTGGTGCTAGCAACGAGTTGTTTTGCCATTAAATCTCGTCACCAGCATCGATGCTTTGTGGATTGAAATCAATATCGTGAGAGACATTGATTTAAAGGACTAATTTACATGAAGATGATGCCAAAATTGACATTAGTGCATTATATAGCCTGACCCTTTCTTCGGTGAAATTTGCAGGTGACTCTGTCTATCATCAAAGGGAAAACAAACTACATCTAATAGTGGGTCTTTTAAAAGCACTTTGATAAATGCTATACTACAAGGAAAAAACACCCGTTTAAAAGGAAAACACAAGGTAAATAACTACAGGAAATACGGGTTTCAACGAACCTGTCATGATTATCTCCTTGCTACGTTGAATACAGAATTACGTTCAAGTTATTGCAAAGCTATCGTATGAAAATAGTTGGTTGAAACAAAAGGCTAAACCAACATCAATGCCTATTTTCCGTTGGATATATAGGTATACAATTCAAAATTCAAGTATTGTCGTCTAATTTTTCAACAATTGTTTGCAATTTTCTCATAGGTGTACAATTCAAAATATAAGTTTTTTCTCTCAGTTTTCTACGACTTAATCATATGTTATGTTTGCGATTTTCTTAACCAACAGGAAGGGATTTACTGCTATTTTTCAAACATTGTACGTACAATGCGGAAAACACATTCTCGATGTCGATGTGTTGTTTTATCTAATAACGTTACCTTACTTACTTGTATGACAGTTGTTCCGGGTCAAATTCAAAGTATTCCCAAGAAGAATTCTGCGATGTTCGAAAGATTTAAATACCGCGAAAGCAGATCTACAGACACCAGTTTTTAATAAAAGCCAACTATTGGAAAAGCATAGGTACACTAAATGCTTTTTCAGCCAGGGTGGATATAATTGTTTAAACATAATATATGATATTCATGTACAAACAAATAGAAATAGCATTGTGTCAGCATTGAAGCTTTGGTACACATAATTTATCATAGACTGAGAATAATACAAATTATTAATCTCTTTTGACCCATTGTTGATAGCTGAATGAGTTTAACTTCACGAAGGAAGTCAATGATACAAAATGTATCTTATCAGTAATTCTTAAGTAGCGACGAATACAAATAAAAGTTCAGCCAAAAAACATGTTGTCGTGTTCTATTGTCGTTGAAATAATTCTTTAAAAAACAGATTAAAAAAAGAAAGAAAGACAAAACAAAAATACATAAATTAACAATAAATCCTAACACAAGAATTAAATGACCCAACTCTAAGTTTAAGGCATAGCTTTTAGAAATGTATATTATTCAAGCCACACATGAACATCTTAATTCTGAAACTCACCAAACCACAAGTGACTTTGCACACAATATTGTGATCCAAAGATAGAAATTTCGTAACAACATGCTTTAATAATATATTTCATAGATATATAGAGAGGTATAAAGATACGAATACTGTGGAAGAATACAATTATTAACTATCTAATACAGGAAACTGCAATTCGTTAATAAAAAAAACATGCAGTTGGGTTGAATCTATGTACATTGACAGAAATATCAATAAAAGCCTGTAAAGTTTTCAATTTTATGATTGAAATATATTCATGCACACGCAGCGGGTTACTATTTGAGTTGAGTGCTCTGCTTTGCCATGCATCCTGCAGTTGTTTGCAAGACATAATGTGCTGAGCAAATATGACTATATCCGTACTTGCGAGTGCTAGAAGACACGGTATCATGGTCTAGGTAGCGGTCTAGCAGCTGGCGGTTAACATCCATCTTATCCTTGACGTTACGAACCTCACTTCTGATGCGAGAATAACTGGCAGGCTCATAGATGATATCGTTTGGATTGAGTCTGGCTTCCACGCGATGCTGTTGAGAGGGTCCAATTGCGATCACATAATATGACATCATACAAAACATGTTATTGATTCCAACGTAAGGAAGAAGGAAGAAAAGAGATATAGTCTACCTGTTTGGTGAATCATTTTTTTGTTATGTTTGTATGAAAAACAACAATAGACCTTTGCCATTATCCTACCAAGTCATAATAGGTCAGGGTTTTAATTTTTCCTTCTCTCAAGAAACTGAGATTATCTTCATACTTTCGACAAAAGTCCGTATCTTATTATAATGGGGCTAGGAAAGTTAAAAACGTTGTACACGTTTTTTCTAGGAAGTTTTGGATCGACAAGTGATACTTTTCTTATAGTTTCATGTGTTGCGTATTGTTTAGCGATATTTATTTTTTGATTTAAAGCCTAACTTTTGCATTATTGAAGATTAAAAATGGAGTCGTCGTCGTTGCGTTTTCCCGCCCTGTGGTTAGCCGCCGTTGTTTATCTTTGTTATGGCCGATAACCATTGCCGCTTTAGGCCCGCGTTAATATGCGCTATTTTGTGCCAGATTTTGAAGCGCATTATAGAAAAGTGGATAGCGCGCCGGACTTCTTATCCGAAGGTCTAGGGATCGAATCCGGGCCGTGGATACAATTTTCATTTTCTCTTGATATTGTTTTTCTTATATTGTGAAAAATCTTATCATAATGGAGCTAGGAAAGTTAAAAAGTTGGCCTATACTTACACGTTCGGAGAACATACTAGTTATTATAATATATTAACATATTCTTTAATATAAAAAATCGTTTACTATTCGGGTCTACTCTGAGTTAACGCTTTGAATTTCTTATGTTTACGCTATTTTGTTGTATATTGTACTCGTTTATTTTTCTGTCGATTTCACAATAGAGCACCAGAGAAGCAACAACTTCACTTTGCATCGTGATTTTTGTGCATACACTATATGACTAAAGCAACATATCTCTATGGTGCATGTCTTATTATTATTGTTCGCTGAGAGGAGCAATAGTATCGAGAGGCAACTATTTACTTGATACAATGAAACACGTCTGGCGCATTATAAAGTCCAAAATGTAATTTACACTTCTATAATATACTTGTATTTTTTTAACGAATGTTAGCAATTAGTATAAAATCATATTGCTACCTTCTAATTGTGTATTAAGAACTATAATTAGTAGTAATGACTACATACTTGTAAGAATACGAACTATTAAAAAACTAAACTATTCATGACACTGAATTAATTGATACAGTGAAATGACTTCCTTTCCTTATGCTATGTACGCTATGATGCATAAGCCAAGTTTTTTTAATTTAAAATATTGTGGGAAATTTTAATTTGATCACAATTTTTTCCAAAAGATTATTTTTCAATATTGACATGTAAAACCCAGAACATGTTTAATTGTCGATATATGATAAGTCATTATAGTTGTATGTACCTTAGAAATAATTAGCTTACCTCCCAAGACATGGTATGGTGAGGTTTTGTGAAACCATCTACAGTTCTGATGGGTCTTCTCGTCATTGTTTGGGGCTACAGAAGATGGGGAAGGGAACAGGCAGGATTTGCAAACGATAGGATAAGATTAAAGAAACAGGGATGTATCATAATTTGTATATGTCAGTCAACGCTTTGAAAAGATAGGAAACACTCAGTAAACTACAACAAAAATTAGGAATTTTTAAATTGACGAAATATGAAAACCCCAAACAAGAATATTAAAAAAGTTAATATAAAATATTAAATGGTCTTAATTATAATATCAACCAAATTCCTTTCACTGGTAGAGTCTACAAAAGTTAAGTGGATACTAAGTTGAAGGAATAAATATGATAAATAACCATTTTGTTTAGATTTCTTTACAACGCCTTGATTTAACTTTCACAACACTACCAAAGCGATGCATATTCTTTTATTATTAAGTAGTAAATAAATCAAATTTAGCTCAAGTTGAAAATTAAAAAAAATAGTGAAAAGTACAAAATTGGTTGTTGCTTGACGATGATGATATTCGTTGGTAACTTTTTACTCCAAATCTAAAACAACATATATACTAAAAGCACCTCTTATAGTTGCTTTAAAAATTTCAAGTTTGGTCAGAAGTTATACTTTTTAAAACCTCACTCATGAATTATCGTGGAAGCTTTTCAAATTACCAGGACAGATAAATAATGATTTCCGTTATGGCTTTAAGTAACTTAACCATTCAATTGATAATAATACTATGTTATGGTTCTGTTATATTCACAGGTGCAAGATGCTTTACACAGAGACAAAAGATAAGTTTGATCAATTCGTTAGCATGCTTTGTTAATAAAGATATAAAAAAGAGAAGATTTTTTAAAACCTAGGTATATGCCCATCGTTCTTAATGTAATTTTAGTTATCTGTTATCTTTGAGGAAGCTACATACAAATAAATCCCAAGCGATGACTCAGAAGCCGTTTTTTGGAAACACACGATACAAAAGTACACCACCAGATTGTTATGTAATAAAGATTTAAAGGTTTTTCAAATTTCGTGTTTAATTTGAAGGATCTGAACTAGGATGTGCATAGATAAATCCATGTATATAATTGATTTGACATCAAACTAGACTGGAGCAGAAAACATGCACAGAATGGGGAGTTCTCCCAGACTAGAACTTACCAAAGGTGGTTGAGAGGCGTGAAGGGAGCTCGTATCAACATTTTCTTGTTCGGTCTGGGACAGTGGTTGATATAAAGGTTGATACTGAGGTTGATACTGAGGTTGATACTGAGGTTGACAGTGAAACATTTGTGGCTGGTACTGAGGCGGAGCCTGATACTGGGATTGAGATTGATAAACCCCTTCCTGAAAATAAAGAGTTTAATCCCAACGTATAGGGAACGCCTTGTCTTGAAATTGACCAATAACCTCCCAGATATATAGATGTATAGAGGGATAGATACTTGACCACCACAAAGAAAGAAACCGTACTTTTACATAAATGAAAGGGCTATAGATTAAGGTTACTAGAGCAAGCTACACACATATACTATTAACGTCGATAAGTATTATACAAGCTCTGTAACTTAAAAGAATTTTGTTTTCTCTTGAAAGATTATGAAAACTTCAGTATTAAGAAAACAGCAGACCTAACAGATCAGTGAATGACGATGCTTTAAGATGCTTATGCGCATTACTGCTAAAATATATTGCGATAAGTAAGTCGAGTGTTCTTATGTTAAGTAGCTTCTATATTTTTAGGATCACTTGAAATTAACCTTCTATCAAAATAGAATATACTAAAGCAAATAGTAGACATACAATGAAGCATATGAGGAGTGTAGAGCGACTTCTTGTTCGCTAAGTGCAGTGGTTAATGATAGCTGCAAAAATACCATCATGAAAGCATGTTTCAAGACAAAAAATCTGTACAAAATATTAATCTTACAACACAAACAAAACATCGTGAGAGTGATTAGCAAGTAGCATTCTGCAAAGTGGAGTAACATCAAGTGAAAGTGTGATCGCACAAGTAAAAGTGTTTTCATTCCATCACAATATTTTCAAGGATGAATAAAAATGGAAATTTACAATGTTATATGCAACATATGATGTGTTGAATGAAGTACAATGTTACAAATGAACTCAATGCTTTATACAAACAAAGTTAACAATCATAAACATCAAAATCTTCAAAAGTAAGTTTAAGAGATCAAAGACCCAAAAGACCCTGGAGCAAATTCATTGAATTATCAATTTGTGTTTCAGAAATGACGATCAAAGCACATGACATATTTCTAAACATAAGACAATCAAATACAAAAACAAACCATTGAATGAAATGGAACAGCCATGAACATACTGCATAAGTAAACAATAAAGTGTACCTTAATTTGAAATTGAAGTCCCCTTTCTCTAAAACCGTTATCAGGTTTTTGTTATTCCAGTTGTAGCATGCCTTTTATTCAACATCACATAAAGGGCATATAATGAATGTTTCAAAATTCAATTGACAAAAAAGATTCACATCAATACAATTTTCCACAAAAGTTGAAAACATGTTATATAAAACAAAGAATGATATTCACATGAAATGATCTATTTCATAAAGTTTAACACAGCAAAACAGTTACATCATGATCATATGACAGGATGAATGAGTGCTACATGACACATGATACTAATAAAAGAAGAAAGCATAAACTGAAATCAAAACAAGCAAAATTTTAGACAAACAAAAATCAAAACGTAGGCTTCTATGCCAGTCGTTCGCGGATTTTCGGTCAGAAATGTCTCGTATGCGCGACAGTTTTCGGAACGGAATATTTCGATCTCGTTCATATCGGTGCGGTATTCAAGCAAATGCAACTTAATTTGGTATATAAAGTTTTGACCTAAGATTAATGGTCCCTTTTTTGTTGAAAAGAGATCCAAATCCCATCCACACTTCTTGTTGTAGAACATGTGGAACAAAGTAGATTGGAAAAGTTCACGTAGAAAGGGCTTACCTCTATGTCTTCAATTGAAAACTCTCGCAGCCTGTTTGCTGCAAACTGTGATCGTGGTCGTTTGTACCTCCTTCCTCCGTCATCAGTCTCCATTTTGCTCCCAATGATAGCGGCCTGATAGAACATAACCGGACATCTTTTTTTAAACTTCTGTTGTGTTTGAGGTGTTAGTGGCACTCACGTCAATTCACCAAAGCTCCATGCCTCGCTAGCCTTTCATTTCTATTTACTATCAAGGTTGGTCTATTTATCTATACATTGGTTGATACTTTCATTCCTATTTTAAGCGTATATCATTATACTTGTTGATACGTTTCGTATTATCTGTTTAGATATGTTTTTAATTGAAAAAATGAGATGCATCAACTTTAATTCAATATAAATGAACATTTTACATTGTTGAAAATTGATCAAATCGACCAAATTTAACTTTAAAGCGTAATTTTATGTAATTATAAACATTATGACCAACCTTTATTTAAAAAACATCCATAGCATTTAGATTTCAGGCGTTACACCAATCAATAGCCATTTCCAGTTAGTACGCACATAAGCAATCGACCAGTAGCAGCTAAAGACTCCAATGAGTTGATACGCAATTGTTTTTTTAGATAACAAGAACCAAGACCGCCACCGATATCCGAAAACGTGACCGCTATATTTTCGATACCCTATATGCAAAAATGTAAGATTGATCGTGTCATTTGTGAATTCACTTATATAAAATGGTTTAATGTGTTATATATTTTCTCCTTTTAGTTTTTTAAAAGCAGCGACCAGGATATTTTACTACATGCGCTTGCTTATCCATCGATACATTTACGTAGCCAAGAACCAAGCAGTGTAAACGATGAAAACATCAAACTTCACAACCTATTGCATGCTTTCCTAGGCATGTTTCTCCCATGTACCATGCCTAAAACAGACAAAAATCAGTACAAAACGTGATGTAAACATACATATTGCACAACACATCATCAAAGATCTAATCGCTAAAAATTAGCCATCGGCATTTTTAATCCTATCTAACTCCTTGCTAATATTTTCGAAACTTTAAGAAAATTATATGACCGGTTATAGAAATCGGTGGCTATCTTTACAAACATGCTGAACGCATGATGCTAGAAAAAGATAGCAATAGAACAAAGATTTGTAACAAACAAGAACAGAAAACGCCAATGCGTGAAGAGCATGTTATGCAAATGCATTTGCGCATGTCTGTTTTATGGTATTTCTTTGTCAGATTATGTTGTGTTTCATTGTTTGTACGTGTCTCGAGTGTGTAATATGTGGGTCTGTATGCCTATTTTGAAATAGCAATTGTAAGAAGAAAAGAAAATCATATATTAAGGCAAGGAGAAGAGCGGTTGATAACAGCAGTACTTTGTTTAGGCAATTAGAAAATGCAGATGGAAAATATAGCTTTTTGACATAGCTGCAAGAAAATTTATACGAAAGATTAGAGACATCAACGAAGCAACATCTAACGATAAGCTGAAAGAGCAAAGCGGAAAAAGCCATGTTAGATGATAACAAAGACAGAGAGACATATCACATTTGTGAGAGTTCTTTTCAAGCCATAAACCTTCTTGAACATGATGAATACATAATAATGATACACTTTCTATTTTTACATGGCCTTGCATTATGGAATTAAAAAAAGATGTGTATGTAGATATAAGGTATTTAAGAAATAGAAATCAGATTAATTTTTAAGGAATTATTTTACAACGGTTTATTATTTACTCAGCTGTATATATTATATAAAACCAAGGCCATACATTAAATATGTCCTTGTCTTTTTTAAAATTATGCTTCTATTAACACGTACTATAACATAAACATTGGCAGCATAGGAGAAGATGGCAGGAAAGCAAGCATCCAGGCAAGTAACTCGAAAACCATGGCTCCCAAACCTAAAGACCTTGCTGCATACAAACATAAGCTACTCGGGGAAGAGTATTTATTTCATTTGTTTTCAAACTGTTCAAATTTTAGTAGAGATATCATAAAGATTGTATCCCTACTAATAACAGTGAAACATTTGAGTAAGAAACAAGGTCTTTGGGAAGCTTGGCACAAGTTTTTGAAATTTGAAAGACATTAGTCACCTTTGGCGTTGTGCTTGGTCCTTGGCTTCTGCGAGGTACAGATGGTGGTAGGGTGCACTGAGATACACTCCTACTCCTAGTGACGGATTTAATAGGCTGGGCAAAGGTGCGTCTTACAACAATTTGTTCTTTGACATTCGGTATAGTAGGGTAGTTGTCCGAAGCTCTTTCCAAGTGTCTTGGCTCACTTACGGCCCTCAGGAAATTTATAGGACCTCCGACTCTAACATGGGACTTGATCAGTCTTGCGCTGTTATCAGTCGTTGGATGTACTGATCTTGTTGCCCGTTGCCTTGTGGCAGAAACCTGCGGACGGTAATGTGGTCTTTCATGGAGCTCATCAAATTCCCCATAAACATCAGTGCCGTGGCGTCTAGGTGGCTCAAGGGACCTTGCCCGCGCTCGCCACAAGACATCAGGATTGACGGGTTGTTTGTGAGCATGGAGATGCTCGGTTCTTACAATTTCTGGCTGCTGTTGCGACATTTGTGACTTTTTCTTTCTGGGACTTGGTCCCGTAAGAGATGGCGCAAGGTGCACCATGGGTGGTACTGAGCCGCCGCGAGCATTAATCAGCCAGGGTGCTTCTCCCATAGATAGAACGACTGGCCTAGAAGCTATGGTGTTAACATTAATCGTGCTACTACTTTTGTTAGGAGAAGAAAGAGGCAAGCAGATCGATACAGGCCTCTTAAAGGGATGGTTTGAAGCAGCTGCTTCATCTGCTACCTGGTGGATAGAAGAGTTTCTCATATGGTGAGCTGCTGGCATGACGGGGACTCTTCTTGGGGCGGGAGGGGCCGTGCTGGCCCTGACACGCCTGATAACAGAGGCACTACGAGAGCTAAGCGTCCGCTCCGGGGGAATCTGCGGGAGGATGATGACCATAAGGAAGATATTACAGTAAAAATACCATTGAGGGATTGCTTTGGAGGGAAAGCAAGCAAACGATAGACGCACAGACAGTTGGTAATAGCAGAGGTAGGTAGACTAACAGCGAGTTGGGTCTATCTACAAAGAGTAATTAACAAAATATAATAAAATAATTTAAATTACAACAAATTAAAGGGTAAAATGATCAAATAAATGTTTGCAAAAGGGATGGAGGAACATGAACAAATAAGATTAAAACGACTGGATTTGTGGCAAGGGTTTACTATTAGGCTATGATAAGTGGGCTGTTGGTCTCCGCTTAATGCTTTTATATAGAAATTTCAGGAAAACCGAAAATGTATTCAAATCCTATTTTGACATAACTAAGAAAGCTCGATAATGACAGACCCCAACCCAATTTGCAATGTCTCTGATGCACAGAATGGATAATATGCTTTGAGTAAATAAAACATTCTGAAACGAAATTTGGATTTTGATCTTTTTGAGAGGGTCAAAGCAAAAACTGTCTATTTACCATAAATGACAGGGGAATTGACAGCATTTTTGTTATATATCGATACTTCTTTCAATCCCCTGTAACAAATAAGCGTTGATATGTATCTGATGTTCCGCCATACAAAAAGTCACGTGTATTTTCGTCATTAAACATGTCTAGAGCAATGATTTATTTTTTTAGAAAGAAAAATTCAACATAAACATCTTTAAATTCTGTGGCATCAAGAGGAGACCAACGTATCAGTGATATACGAATCAAACTAATAATAAAACAATCACCACAAAAAAATGTTGCTTTCAAAAGTAACCCCAATTGTGTTTAAGCAAGAAAAATGAATTGGAACTCTTATATATAAGAATGGTCGATAGGATATGTATGGAGCTGAGGAAAAATTAAAGGATGCATGATCTTTTTTCGTTAAACATTATGAAAATACATGAAATAAATTGTGATACTATACTATCTGAATACAAGGGAAACTTAATAGATAATCTTTCAATCAAACAATGATACGTTGATAAAGATAAAACTAAAATCATAACCCATAGAAACACAAAATAATGGAGTTTTCTAATTGGAACTAAATGTTGTTCAATACAAGTAGACACAACTCTCAAATTAAATGAACATATAACATATGCGTATATATTTTTCAATAATTTGAATATTTGCAAACCAAAAATTGAAATACGTCAGACAAATAGAACAGAAAATCATGATACTTTAACACAATCTTAACAGGGAAAGTTCTGAGAACTGTTGAGATGTGAGAAAAAGTACTCATAACTCTAGAGTGATGAACAAAAACCGTATATCTAGGAAAGGAATCCAATGAAAGAAAAGTGAATAACCAAAAACTGTTTCTGGTAAGCAAGGGTTAGGGTCAAAGACACTGAAAGATGGTCACTGCTGGCAAATCTGGAGCTCTCACATCATCTCTGGATTGTCTTGCAGAGAGATGATTCATCTTACAATAACTGTGATCACAATCCTCTAGTAAAGATCAGTTTCCTCGAACAGATGCAGAACCTTCGACAAAAAAACTATATATCTTTAATGATTGTGTGTTTGTGATTTGTATGTGTGAATAGTTGACATTTCATTGATCAGCCACCAGTGACAAATTTTAATTACAACATTAGTTTAAGACTTAAATATATATTAAATGTTTCGCGTATCAACGATTTTGCTTCACGAATAACACGGACGCTGTCGATTCAGGCGGATGTTTGCGGTCACGAAATCTTCATACGCGGTTGGCGTTTATTTGGTCTTGGTCTTGTTACTCATTTCAAACAATCAAAGTATACAGCCCCCAATTGGCTAACACACTAAAAGCTCACAATACTATTCATCATACTACGAAGCAAGCAATGTCAAAGCATGAGAGCAATTGACGTTACACTGATTACAAAGAAAGGTATACACGACAAAACACTTTATAAAAATATCATTCAATGCATTAAGTTTTGATGGTTATCTAAAGAGGAAACCACGTTTGAATTAAAACATTTAAATTGGTCATGCAGATTCTTTGTATGGTTGGAAAGCAAAACTTACCTGATAATAATTGATGTAGAAATACATCTTAAAATGCAAAGTAGGGTTTTCGGATACATGCAACATACAAAAGGGAATGTATACTATTAAATAGTAATTTTAATTATTTCTGTCTAACTGTTCTCTTTTATCTTCTTTGTTTTCTTTATTCGATCTACACTCATCTCAAACCTATTTTCAAAGCTAAAAGTGCCATACCATATTATCATCGCGACTCTTGTGACTCAAAGTGTCCATGACCAACATAAACAATAATTTCAACATTCACTGATAGACTTAAGCATTAGAAAAGTACTGGGATAGTTAATTATTAATGCATGGAACGTGGTCTTTTGGAGTTCCATGGAAACATTAACAATGCTTCTGGAAGGCTTTGATGATAGGCACATACTTAGCAAAGTTTAATATACACATATCCCTTTGAAATTGATACTGTGTTTTTCACAGTACTGGCAATGGGGAAGCACACGTGTTGACATTTTCTTACTCAGGTGGAACAGTAACATGCTTCTACAAAATGGATCTTATTCAGTTTATTCTAGACATTTAAATCAAATGAATCTACATCTGTGGTAAACATTTCATAGAAGTAGGGAATCGTCTTACGACTTTTTATGTATATAAAACTAATCAACAGCGAACACATGGTGCAATAGAGAAAGATAACCTGAAAGAATTTGAATGTGAAATCTTTAGAAATATGAACACCATTTTACAGGGAAATGATTATCTATAAGTGCGTTATAACGATTTTTAAAGTCAGGAAGGTGACTCTATACGATGCTCTCTTCATCTCGTTTGCCATGGCCCAAGGACCGTATTGTTTAACAAGTGCAGTCAAAGTACAGCATCTTTTTCTTTTTAATGATCAGGCTACAAGACCTAATAAATATACTGAAATGTCCACCACAGATCTCATAACTTGATAGATACATAACACTGTCTATCAACTTTACTTTATCAGACATAGTGATACACCCAGTTAAAAAATGTATGAATTATACATCGACAAAAAGGGAAACACAACAAAGCATGCTGTAAGTTTAAAGAAAGACATAAGAACAAGGATCCTAGCTTGAAAGTATGTTCTTGTAAATTTTGTAATTTTCCATCTTTAACGGTTTTAAGATAAAGAGTTGTGGTAGATAGCATAGTCTTTCTTTATATAGTTCACTTTCTGCACAAGTTTAGTTTTATAGGAAATAATAATAAGATATGAAATATGTCTCCTTATACTCCCAAATTTAACTTCTAATCATCCAATTTGTAGACCCATTCTTTATTTGTGTATGTATTTAATTACTCTAATTCCATTAATCCTTAAATTGTTCACCAAGACAATGTCCCCCCCCCCTTTTTTATCGCTATATGGCTACGTATAGGATATTGCTATATGATTTCAATTCTAAAGATGTAACATGGTAAATGTAATCGACAGGAAAATTAGATACATATTTTACAAAGAGGTGAAGCGCACAAAGTACAGTGCCTGCCACAAAGACACATTTAAAAGCGTACAATTACAAAACAGAAAGCACTAAATATTACTAGAAAATAAATAAATGAGAAAATGAAAGCACAACGCGCCAACGGGTATCATATTGGCTATCCGTGACCTCCCATATATAAATCATGGTATTGACAATAGTCATTTAAGCAATTTTGAGGTATAGAATTTCAAAGGTAACCGTATGATGTTCAACTTGCAATTATACTTTTCAACACATATATAGTTTTTCAGCTTAACCGTAATATGTGTCCCGTGACGGCGTTGTACTTACATGAAACGTTTATCACGCGAAGACCCTGAACATATCATGATAATGTGATTACTCGGGTATGTTTATATATATTTATAGTCGTTGGTATTTATTGATATTCTTAAGAAACACATATCAGACTTCCTGGTGGAAATGCTCAGTAAACTAGCTGTTTACGTGATATGTCTGTTTAAAAAAAATCATTCGTATATTGCTAACAGTTTGGTTTGTTGAATGTTCAGAGTCATCGGCAATAAAGTATTTCTGCGCAAATTAAAAAATATATATATGGTCTTCATTAGGGGCTGACTATTACCTTGATATTAATTTTCTCTAGCACTGACAGTCTGCTGGATGAGTCCCCGCTGAATATGGGCAGATGGATCTTCTTGTCGGCAGGTACAGAAGTCTCAGTAACAGCTAACGGGTATACGTCCACTCTGTGAGACTGGCCGTCATCCAAACGCGACCGGTAAGAGGATACAGGCACACTGTTGGCTCGGCCTGCGATGTTAATTGGCATATGAATGGTTCTGTGAGTATAAGTTGGAGATTGGCTTGGGACGACGCTTCTACAGCGGCTGCCTGACCGATAGTCGCCTGAGCTTTCAGGATCCCTAACTTCAGTGCGCAAAGACCGAAGGCGGTCCAAGTAACTGCCCAAAAATGAATCCGCAGGGGAGTTAGAGGAGGGTGCAATGCCAAGGATTCTCTCATCTATGCCTACAGTTGAACCACCTGTTAAAGGAATTGGTGGTGGATAATAACGGAAGCCATATCTATTTTTACCATCTTCTGAGAGTGCGCTTCCTTCGACACTTAACACCAAGCTAGCATTTTTGTATTCTGGGAGTTTTGAATCTGCAAGAACTGCTTTAGCGCGAGCTGCAGTTTTGGAAACTATTGAATCTAATGCATGACTGTGTTCTAAATATGGTTTTGTTAAGGCTTCATTTGAGGTCTTAGTGTGTGAGGGGGTTAGAGATATACTAGGGAGGGGCTCATAGACAGAGGAAGGGTGGTCAGTGATGGCTGAGGTGATTATTGAGGTATGGGGTTGGGCTGAGTCTCTTGATGTCAACTCTAGGATTCCCTGACGTGACGGACCAAAAGGTACGTAGTCATACATGTCAGCCATATCAGCTTCATATGAACCATCATAAGGACCTTCAAAGTCGCTCAGCTTGAGGTAAGACTTGCCTGAAGGGCGATGACTATAATACGTACCAAGACCATTTGGTCGGCCGTAACAAGACTCGTTGTCCTCATCGTCTTCATAATCGGTGGGATCCTTTGAATACGAAAGGGGGGCACGTCCTCTCATTATTCTGTATCTTCTTCTGTAAGACTCTGGTTCGTAGTCGTCGTCCTCGTCAACCGAGTCATAATCCAAACCACCGTACCTGCCTGTTGACAGGCTGCGTGTGAGTGTCGATGGGACGTACCCGCGGTACATCCTGGAGCTACTCCTTGTAGACAATGGGCTGTATATGGAAGGATCAGTAAGGTACGACCTATAAGATATATTGTCTCTCATGTCATTTGTCAATGGTTTCGGGGAATTCATAAGAAATGATTTATATGAGATTGAATTGTTCCCAGATAATGGGGCTGGGGGCACTGATGATCCCCTCAGGTATGTATTGATCCTAGATGACAATAGAGATTCAGGAGCAGGTGCTGACGACAACGATCTTGCGTATGGCACCAGAGCTGTTGAGGGGGAACGGTACTCAATTTCCATTGGTGGAACTGACTGGAAGCGTTTGGATTGACGGCCAGTCCGTGTTTCTCCGGATGTATAAGGCGATAAACTGGTCGGGTGCTGTGTGGACAATGTGAAAAATCGATTACTTTGTCAGAATAAATACCCATTCTCGATTTCAATCAATTAATTCTTATGTTAGCGGTCGTAGACATTTTGTTTTTTTGTAAAACAAAGCTTGTTGTCTCTGAAAATATGTGATACAGGTAAAGGTAAAAATTGATTATGTAATGTTTTGGTAAATATCATCACATTATCTTAAACTGTTACAAATATTACGCTCTTTAATTTGCTAGTATTTATCTGACATTTTTTTATTATTTAAAAACAGCTTTAGATTTATGTGTAAACATATGTTTTAGATTAGTAGGGAATATGCCCAATGCTTGTCGTTTTGGAATGTTTTGGTTTGTGTGTTGGTTGGGTGAGGAAGAGTTGGTTGGATCGATGAAACAAAATATAATGAACGATGCAAGGATAACTTCTATATATTCCGTGAATATTTTGTGAATACCTTGTTTTCCATTTAAGAGCACCGGGTGGCTGAATTTGAGTCATGTGAGTTCTGTGCAATATTGACAAAATATCATGTGAAGAAGGGAAAACTCTTAATCGAAAAGAAACTTGACTTTGGGAACATTCTTTAGAGAAATGGATGGAGAGGTGATTAACCGTCGTTGATAGGCGACAACCAAATGGAAGTTTGGTAAAAGAAGGGCACACTCTCTTTCGTAAACTTGTTTGACAAGTTAGAGAAATAAACTAGGTAGAATGAAAGAAATCGAAGAGTCATTGTGAATAAAGGTTAGATATGGAGTTTAAAGTAATAAAGGTCAATGCTAATTCACTCTACAGCAAGGAGCAAAGGGTGTAGATATGGGTAGTCGAAATGATAAGGCAAATAAGAAGTAAAACCAGTACAAAAGGAACGAACCGAAGAGGTCAAACATTCTAAAAAACCAAAAAATCTATATTGACAATATACTGTAGAGATCTGTGGAGGACCTTTCTATAATTCAAAGATATTAATTATGACGAGAATGATGATGTGATCATGAAATACATTTGATTAACCATGTGATTCAAATTTAAATAAATTGGGAAGTACAATTGCAAGTTGATATACAAAGAGAAAACCTTCACAGAAATTACCTAGCTTATGTACAAAATGATTTGCGTATTTTCTACAAACACACTGGTGTAGTTCAAATCACTAACACAAAAATGCAATACATATTCATCTATGACAGTGTGGTGTTCACAAACACCTCTCAGCATAGAGGGATCTAAGAAAAGAGACTTCATTATATTTTGAAAAACTCATCATATGTGTCCCAAAAAAGAGTGAAAATAGCAAAGATATTACATCTTATTACCTGATAATAATAGACCTCAAGGGAAAGACCACAGATGTCCAAAAGTTTTAAAAAATGAGTTATAATATTTTTCTAATAGGCAAAATAATAATAAACAGTCTGGTGAAAACAGAATTAAAATATTCAAATTTTTACTAATGT